>JAABOM020076721.1:0-33776 GCA_011800125.2 Solanum clarkiae | reverse complement strand
AAACAACTTACACATATAAATTAATTTATATAATTAATTTATATTAAAGATGAATTAAAATAAATTAGTTTTGATTTAATTTAATTTAGAAAAAAATTAGAGTAATAATTAGCATTTTATAAGGTGTAACAACTGAAGGGTATTTCAGACATTTTGATTAAAAAAAAGTACTTAACAACACTTAGGTACCAAACACATTAACAACTTTTTTTCAGTTTAAGCACTTATATCCAAACATGTAACTACTTATTATTAAAATAAGTTTCAGCACTTTAAAAAGTGCTTTTGAAATACTTTTTAAAAGTCACTTTTTCAAAGATAATATATATCATAAATGTTTAATTTAATATTATTTATTGTAATGACTCGTTCGGTCATTTAGATGACTTCTTATATTATATAATCCTTCTTGTAAATTTTAAATGAATATCATTGGACTCCTTGTGACATGTATATTTTATACTTGGCAGAGGAGTTTTTTTTGGGGAAAACATTTTAAATTTGCAGAGAATCATATTCTATCCCTAACTTTTTAAAAATTGTGATTGCATTTTTTTTGTTGTTGCATTTTTAATATTATCATTCTTTTTGCTCCACTAGGGAGCTAAATGGATGACAATATCCAATCTATCAGATTTTTTATGATTGGCCAACCATTTGCGTTAGTGGGTTGGACACTTGTTCATAGTGCTCAATTATGAGCCTGAAGAGGCGCACAATGCCTCTATATAATTGTTGCCTTTGCTCATTTCAACAAAGAGTAGAAAACAAGAAAGAACTTTGGGTAGAGCATAGAGGGAGGAGAATTCGTGGCCAACGACTATATAAATACCATTTGTGTTGTTCCGACATTGAGGTAGGTTCGACTATCCTTCTTTGAGATTGGGATAAAGCTATTGAATATGCATATTTTATAATCTAGGAAATGGTATCGTATCATGCGCTAAAAATTTTCTTATAATTTGGGTGGAAAACGTTAATTATATATGCGGTTATTTTTTTTAAAATCATGAAAATCCTAATCTAATTGTTAAATTGTTAATTCGTGTTACTTATGAAAGAATTATTTTTGCAACCTCTTAATTTACATAAGGGATCCTAAAATAAAACGACTGAATACAAATCAATTAAAAATCAAACCAAAATTGGAAGAAAATTTATATGGAGAATTAGACAATTTACTAAGATGCATATAGAAACTACATCTAGAAGAATCAGAAAACTAAGATACACATACCGAATTGTAATTTATTTTAACGACAAAGCAAGACAAGAAAATTTCAACCATTATTCTCTCACGTTAGCTTGAATCTCAAAGAATTGAAGGGAGCAACAGGAAAATAACTCAGAAAAGAATAATCAAGGCAAACATCATATGGACGCAAGAAGAGAAAGGAAGAATTTGAATAAAACAGCAAGAAATTATTTTCTTAAAATTGTTTGAGATAGAGCATATAGTTCAATATTTTCTCCCTTTACATTATATGGTCAAAGATAAGATTAAAGATCCAGTACACGTGTTCCATGGGAAAAAGATCATGGACATGTGTAATAGGGTAGCATATTCCCTTAGTTTCATGGTATAAGTTTGAGCGGGGACACAGTTGTTTACAATAGAAGAATAAAGAAAATCCAATTATCCAATAACAGGTGTCCAAGTTGACAGTATTTTTCACATTATTGTTACCTTTAAAAAAATATAATTTATATTGCTTTACGTACAAATAATTGTAACTATGTTCGTCACTATTTTCTTGGCTTATACAATAGGAATATAGAGGGTAATAAATTTTAATATAATATTCACTTTAATCCATTAAGCTGCCTGCTTGAATTTTCTTATATAAATGTTTATTTTTGAGTCATTTTTGCTTCAAACCTCTTCATTTTCGTACTACTTTAATCCTACAATTTAATCACAACATTTGGCACAATTAACAAAAAATTATGCTTGGAAAGAATATATAAAAGTATTAAATGTGAGACAAATGATGACCAAAGGTATGTAATTTTGGCATAACATCGGATACAATATTGAAAATCATGACAAAATTGGGAAATGATAATTTTTATAATGTGGTGGAGAATTTTTAAAAAGAACAATATCCCAAAACGTATAAAAGATGGTGAATATATATGCTAACTAGAAGAACTTTGATAATTATTGTACTTATTGAGAGAAAAATTGTTTTCATAATTGTGTCTTGATTGCATGCATCCTCATACTACATGTCATGATATTTTTGGAAGTTGTCAATGGTGATTCATATCATGAGTCCTTGACCACGAGCACTTAAGTGGCAAGATAGTTTATACATTGAGATTTGTATCATGAGTCCTTGACCATGAGCACATAGGTTGCAAGGTAGTTGATACATTGAGATTCGTATCATGAGTACTTGACTATGAGCACTTAGGTGGCAAGGTAGGTTGGTACATTGAGATTATTGTCATGAGTCCTTGACTATGAGCACTTAGGTGGAAAGGTATTTGATACATTTAGATTATTATTATGAGTCTTTGACCACGAGTTAGGTGGTAGGTAGTTGATATATTGAGATTGTGTACGAAGGGCTGTGTGGCAATCTTGATTCTAATACCATATCATTGTATTACTTGTGATCATTTTGGATTGGATTAATTGAGATTATATATTTACTTTATTTGCGTCATGCTATATGAATTGGCGGAACCGATGCCTGACTGGTTTCTTTTTACAGGTGGAAGTATTTCTAAATTATTTCACAGTGTATTCAATTTCTGATTCTTAGTCAGTTAAACCTGCTGGGTACATATTATATGTACTCACCCCTACTTCTTCCCCTTCCCCCAAGAGACTCTCATCAGGATCATCCACGTGGTAGTTAATTTGCTCGTGCAGTTGGTTCATATCAGATCTAGTGATGAGACTCAAAGCTTTGAGTTGCCATTGGATTCTATCTTAGTTATTAAGTCTTTATCTCTATTCGAAGACTGAGATGTAATTATTTCACCAGTACTTATGTATTTAGATGCTCTTTACACTTGTGATACCAGGTTCTGAATTATGATTTTATTGGTGATTTATTATACTATGTAATGACTATTTACCTATTGGGGTTTCTCCTTTAAGTGTACTTTATCCTTGGGTTTGGGATTAAGTTGGCTTTTTGTCATGACCTTATACTAGGTTGTGACAAGTTTGGTTTCAGAGCTTTAGGTTCATCGGTCTCACGAGTTAAAGAGCAAAGTGTCTAGTATAGTCTCGCGGATCGGTACATAGACGTACATATCTTTCTTTGAGAGGCTATATGATGCTTTGTTAGGAATCCTCTTTTCATTGATTCCTTTCATGCAATTTGTTCAGACTCAAGTTTTGTACGCCTCTAATCCATTCTTTCTGCATAGATGCCGAGGACTAGAGTTAGAGATATCAAGGATGAGTCTTTATTTACTGTCCAAGCCCCATCCAGAGGGCAAGGCAGAGGGCGAGACAGAGGTCAAGGCCGGGCTAGAGGAGCAGTACCAACCTGAGGTTAGACCAGAGGGGCTTCACCTAAACCTATAGTTGATCCAATTTATGAACAGTAGACTGAGGATCCAGTTCAGCCTCCTGCAACCTCAGAGGGTACACCAGTATTATAGGAGCTATTAACTTGATTGTTGGCAAGGTTGGAGGGTACCCCTGCTACTAATGATCTTTCTGGTACCGCAGTTTCTACTATACCTGTTAGTCCTTCACAACTAGATCAGGGACCTAGTATGGGATACCAAACCCTGAGTCCATTTTCTATACCTTCTATTATACCTCCAAGGTTTTTAGCCCCAGCAGTTTCTGTTAGTGTTGTATGTCCTTGTCTGAGTAGAAAAGCTTTGAAAGATTTGTGAGGTTGGCTTCTCCCAAATTTAATGGTACAATTGGGGATGGGGCATATAACTTTCTGATAAAGTGTCAGGATCGACTGTTTAATTTTGGCATTTTGGAATCCCATGGGGTAGCTTATACATCTTATCAGTTCACAGGTATGTCCAATGAGTGGTGGAGGTCAGTCATGGCCTGAAGGCCTATTGATGCTCCAATAACGAGTTGGGAGTAGTTTACTGAGATCTTTATTAAGACATTCATACCCTATAGTCTTCGTGATAGGCATCATGATGAGTTCATACCCTAAGCTTGCTCCTGCTTCTTTTCCACATGGGGCATAGACAACTCGGTCTACATCAGCTCCATTAACTATAAGTGTTTTACAGAGTGCAAGGGGTGGTACTAAAGGTACCAGGGGTAGAGTTTGAGGTGGCACTCGTGGTAGAGCACAGGCCAACAGTGAGCATCAAGTATGTTATGTCGTTCCAGGTTGAACTAAGTCACAAACATCTGATGCTGTGATCATAGGAATTGTTCTAATTTTTCATCGTTCCAGTTTAGTATTTTTTGACCCTGGATCTACCTATTCATTTGTATTAACTTATTTTGCTACTGATATTGATGGTTTCTGTGAGCTTCTTGATGTGCGTATTCATGTTTTGACTCCGGTAGGTTAATCCTTAGTAGTGGATCAGGTATATTGGGATTGTATAGTGGTAATCTCAAGTAAAGAGACTCAGACCAATTTGATTCTTCTAGACATGATAGACTTTGATGTTATTTTGGGAATGGATTGGTTGTCCTCTTATCATGTAATCCTTTATTTTTATGCTAAGACTGTGACCCTAGTGTATCCGGGTTTACCTAAGTTAGTATGGACGGGTGCTCCTAACTCTTATCCGAAGGGGGTGATTTCTTATGTTCATACTCAACGCATGATGGAGCATGTGTGTTTATCTTGTTTTGCTCACGTATGTGATATTTCTATAGAGTCACCTTCTTTAGAGACCACGAGGGTAGTGAGGAAGTTCATGGATGTGTTTCCTACCGACTTACAGGGTGTTCCCTTAGACCGTGATATTGATCTTGCAATCGATTTAGAATCTGGCACCAAGCCTATATCAATTTCCCCTAATTGGATGACTCCTTCATAGTAAAAGGAGTTGAAGGAGCAATTAGAAGATCTTTTGAAGAAGGGATTCATTCGGCCTAGTGTGTCACCTTGGGGTGCACCGATGCTATTCGTGAAGAAAAAGTATGAGAATGTTCATTGATTACCATCAACTAAACAAAGTGACCATCAAGAATAAGTATCCCTTGCCACGTATTGATGATCTATTTGATTATTCACAAGGTGCTTCAGTATTATCTAAGATTGATTTAACATCGGGGCATCACCAGTTAAGAGTTCTAGTGTCAGACATTCTGAAGATTTCTTTTAGGACTCGGTATGGGCACTATGAGTCTGTAGTTATGTCATTTAGATTGAATAATTCCCTGCCACTTTTATGGAATTGATGAACATAGTGTTTAAACACTATTTGGACTCATTTTTTATTGTGTTCATTGATGGCATCCTAGTATACTCTAAGAGTGAGGCAAACCATGTTTGTCACTTGTGAACCATGCTCCAAAGGTTGGGTGAAGAGAAACTTTATACTAAATTTTCTAAGTACGAATTTTGGCTTGAGTATGTAGCTTTCTTAGGTCATATGGTGACTAAGAATGGCATTATGGCTAACCCAACCAAGATTGAAGCAGTTCGTGATTACGTGAGCCCACCTCAGTAATTGAAATTTGTAGTTTTCTTGGACTAGCAAGCTATTATTGTCGATTTGTTCAAGGGTTCTCCTCTATTGAAGACTCTATGACTAGGCTTACTTAGAAGGAAGTGACATTTTCATAGACTGATGAGTGTGAGGCAATCTTCCAAAAGCTTAAGGAAATATTGACATCAGCTTCTATCCTAGCCTTACTTGAAGAGGGCATGCCCTTCGTGGTCTATTATGACGCTTCTACTGTAGGCTTAGGTGGAGTGTTGATGCAAAAGGGGAGGGTTATAGCCTATTCTTCACGATAATCGAAGGTTCATGAGAGAAACTACCCTACCTGTGATCTTGACTTGGTTGTAGTAGTATTTATATTGAAATTACGGCGACACTATCTTTATGGAGTGCACTGTAAGATCTACACTGATCATAGCCTTAAGTATATTTTCTCTCAGCCTAATCTAAACATGAGACAAAGTAGGTGGTTGGAGTTGCAAAAAGACTATGATATCTCTATTCTTTATGACCCTGGCAAGGCTAACGTGGTATCTGATGCTTTAAGCCGGAAGGCTTCTAGCATAGGTAGTTTGGCATTTCTTAGGGCGGAGGAGAGACCTTTGGTTTCGGAGGTTCAGTCGTTCATTAGACAGTTGGCCAGGCTTGACATCTCCCCATCTCAAAGTGTGTTTGCCTTCACTGAGGCTAGGTCTACATTGATGGATCAGATTCGTGCTGACCAGTTTGATAATGATAAATTATGTGTGATTCGGGACAAAGTTCTGAGAGGTAAAGCTGAGTTAGCTTCTCTTGATTCTGAGGAAGTGTTAAGGATTAATGGGCGCATTTGCGTGCCTCAGGTAGGTGATTGGGTTCGCTTGATCTTGGAAGAGGCTAATTGTGCTAAGTATTCTATTCACCCAGGTGTGGCAAAAATGTTTCATGACCTAAAGCAACATTATTAGTGGTGTGGAATGAAAAGGAATATTGTAGAATTTGTGGCTAAGTGTTTGAATTTCCAGCAAGCTAAGGCTGAACATCAAAAGCCAGGAGATTCGATGCAGAGCATGCCCATTCTCAAATGGAAGTGGGAGCATATTGCTATGGATTTTATGACTGGATTACCTGTGACATTGGGTAAGTTTGACTCAGTTTGGGTGACTGTAGACAGGTTGACTAAATCATCCCACTTCATCCCGTTGAGGACTAAACATAGTGCGGAGCAGCTAGCTAAGATTTATATATGTGAGATTTTTAGATTGCACAGGGTCCCTATCTCTATTATGTCAGATCGAGGTTCAGTGTTCACCTCTCACTTTTGGAAGGCATTGCAGCATGGTGTAGGTACATGGTTAGACATAAGCACAGCATTTCATCCCCAGAATGATGGCCAATCCAAGCGGACTATTCAGGTAGTGGAGGACATGTTGACGCCCTGTGTGATTGATCTTGGTTCGCGATGGGATCAACACTTGCCCTTAGCAAAGATTGCTTATTATAACAGTTATCGCTCTAGCATGCAGATGGCACTACTGAGGCATTGTATAGGTGTAGGTGTCGATCACCTATTGGGTGGTTCGACTCAGTCGCCATTGATGCATTAAGCACTGATTTGCTTAGAGATGCTATGAAGTAGGTACGCCTGATCCAAAATTGATTGATGGCATCCTAGAGTCGGCATAAGAGCTATGCTAATAGAAAAGTTCGTCCTTGGAAATTATGGTAGGTGATCATGTGTGGTTGAAGATATCACCCAAGAAGGGGGTGATAAGATTCAGCTTAGCCAGAAGTTTATCAGCCCGTTTGAGATTCTGAGGAGAGTAGGTCAGGCGGCTTGTGAGTTGGATTTTTCACTTAGACTGCCAGCTATCCATCTAGTATTCCATGTCTCCATGCTTCGAAATACATACCAGACAAGTCCTATGTTATTTCATGATGACGTAGAGCTCGGTCTAGATTCAACTTATGAAGAGGAGCCAATAGCCATTATAGATAGATAATTCGTAGACTCATTACCAAGGAGATCCTTTCAGTTAAGGTTCAATGGTGACATCAGCCTATTGAGAAGGCAACTTGGGAGATAGAGTCCGAGATGCATGTGAAATATGCTCATCTTTTTGAAACTTCAGGTATTTTCTTTCACCTTATGTTTGAAGAAGAACATAATTTTTAGTAGTGGATAATGTAATGACCCATTAGGTCATTTAGATGACTTCTTATTTTATCAAATATCCTCCTTGTAAATTCTAAATGGATGTCATTGGACTCCCTGTGACGTGTATATTCTATTCTTGGCAGAGGAGTTATATTTTGGGGAAACATTTTAAATTTGCAGAGAATCATATTCTATCCCTAACTTTTTTTAAAATTATGGTTGCATTTTTTTTATTGTTCAATTTTTAATATTATCATTCTTTTTGCTCCACTAAGAGCCTAAAGGGATGACAATATCCAACCTATAAGATTCTTTATGATTGGTTGGCTATTTGCATTTGTGGGTTAGGCACTTGCTTATAGTGCTTTATTATGAGCCTAAAGAGGTGCACAATGCCTCTTTATAATTGCTGTCTTTGCTTATTTCAATAAAGAGTAGAAAACTAGAAAGAAATTAGGGTAGAGCATAGATAGAGGAGAATTCATGACCAGTGACTATATAAATACCATTTGTACAATTCTCCATTGAGGTAGGTTTGGCTATCCTTCTTTGAGATTGACATTGAGTCATTGAATATGCATACGTTATAATTTAGGAAATGGGATTGTATCATGCGCAGAAAATTTTCTTATAATATCTGTGTGGAAAACGTTAATTATATATGCGGTTACTTTTTTTAAAGCATGAAAATCCAAATCTAATTGTTAAATTGTTAATTAGTGCTAATTATGAAAGAATTATTTTTGCAGTCTGTTAATAAATATAACGGATCCTAAAATAAAATAACTGAGTACAAACCAATTAAAAGTCAAACCAAAATCAGAAGAAAATTTATATGGAAAATTAGGCAATTTACTAACATGCATATAGAAACTACATCTAGAATAGTTAGAAAACTAAGATACACATACCAAATTGTAATTTATTTTAACGGCAAAGCAAGACAATAAAATTTCAACCTTATTCTCTAACATTAGCTTGAATCTCAAAGAATTGGAGCAATAGGAAAATAACTCAGAAAAGAATAATCAAGTCAAACATCATACGGAAGCAAGAAGAGAAAGGAAGAATTTGAATAAAACTTCAAGAAATTATTTTCTTTAAATTGTTGGACACAGAGTACATAGTTCAACATTTTCTCCCTTTACATTATAAGGTCAAAAATTAGATTAAAGATGCAGTACACGTTTTTCATGGGAAAAAGATCATGAACACGTGTAATATGGTGGCATATTCCCTTAATTTTCATGGTATAAATTTGAGTGGGGACACAGTTTTTTACAATAGAAGAATAAAGAAAATCCAATCATCCAATAACATGTGTCCAAGTTGACAGTACCTTTCACATTATCGCTAACTTAAAAAAATACAACTTATGTTGCTTTATGTACAAATAATTGTAACTGTGTTTGTCACTATCTGGTTGGCTTATATAATAGGAATATATAGGGTAATAAATATTAATATAATATTCACTTTAATCCATTAAGCTGCTTGCTTGAATTTTCTTCTATAATATTTTGCTTTTGATTCATTTTGGCTACAAATCTCTTCATTTTTGAATCACTTTAATCCTAAAATTTAATCGCATTATCTGACGCATTTCACAAAAATTTATGCTCGGAAAGGACATATAAAAGTATTAAATGTGATACAAATGATGATCGAAAGTATGTAATTTTGGCATAACACTGGAACAACATTGAGAATTATGACTAAATTGAGAAATGATAATTTTTAAAACGTGGCAGAGAATTTTAAAGAGAACAATATCCCAAAACATATATATATATATATATATGCTAACTTGAAGAACTTTGATAATTATTGTACTTACCGAGGGAAGTATCGCTTCCATTGTGTCTTGATTGCATGCATCATCACACTAAATGTCATGATATTTTGGAAAATTATGAATAGTGATTCGTATCATGAATCCTTGACCACGAGCACTTAAGTGGCAAGGTAGTTGATACATAGAGATTCGTATCATGAGTCTTTGACCACGAGCACTTAGGTTGTAAGGTAGTTGATACAGTGAGATTATTACCATGAGTCCTTGACCATGAATTAGGTGGCAAGGTAGGTGATATATTGAGATTTTATGCACAGGCTGTGTGACAGTCTTGATTCCACCTTGCATTGATTGCATATTTCATATCATTGTATTACTTGTGATCATTTTGGATTGACTTAATTGAAATTATATGTTTACTTTATTCGCATCATGCCATATGAATTGGTGGCACCGATGTCGGACTGGTTTTCCTGTTGCAAGTGGAAGCATTCCTAAATTATTTCATAGTTTATTCAATTTCTGATTCCCAGTCAGTTAAACTTGCTGGATAGATATTATGTTTACTCACTCTACTTCTCCCTCCCCCAAGAGATTCTCATCAGTATCATCCACGTGATAGCTGATTTGCTCGAGTACTTGGTTCATATCAGATCTAGTGGTGAGACTCAGAGCTTCGAGTTGCCATTGGATTCTATCTTAGTTATTAAGTCTTTATCTCTACTTGAAGACTGAGATGTACTTATTTCACCAGTACTTATGTATTTAGATGTTTTTTACACTCGTGACACCAGGTTGTGGATTATGATTTTATGAGTGATTCATTATACTATGTAATGACTACTTACCTATTGGGGGTTCGTCATTAAGTGTACTTTATCCTTGGGTTTGGGATTAAGTTGGATTTTAGTTATGAACTTATTTTGGATCATGACAAGTTTGGTATCAGAGCTCTAGGTTCACCGATCTCACGAGTTATAGAGCAAAGTTTCTAGTAAAGTCTCGCAGATCGGTTTGTAAATGTCCGTATCTATCTTTAAGAGGCTACATGATGCTTGTTAGGAATCTTCTTTCCATTGATTCCTTTCGTGCAATTTGTTCATATTCAAGTTTTGTATGTCTCTAATCCATTATTTCTGCGTAGATGCCGAGGACTAGAGTTAGCGTTATCGAGAATAAGTCTTTACATACTTTCCAAGCCCCAACTAGAGGGCGAGGCAAAGGGAAATACATATGTTGTGGCAGAGCTAGAGGCCCAGGCCGGGCTAGAGGAGCAGCACCAACCCGAGGTTAGACTAGAGGGGGTTTACCTAAACCTATAGTTGATCCAATTTATAAGCTGCAGGCTGAGGATCCAGTTCAGCCTCCTACAACCTCAAAGGGTACACTAGTATTACAAGAGCTATTGACTCGATTGTTGGCAAGGTTGGAGGGTACCCCTACTACTAGTGATCTTCTTGGTACCTCAGTTCCTACTATACCCGTTAGTCTTTCACAGCTAGCTCAAGGACCTAGTATGGGATTCCAAACCTTGAGTCTATTTTCTATGCCTTCTATTGTACCTCTTAGGTTTTCATCCCCACCAGTGATGCTATTTCCTTTATTGAGCAGAAAAGCTTTGAAAGATTTATGAGGTTGGCTCCTCCCAAATTTAATTGTATAGTTAGGGATGGGGCATATGACTTTCTGACAGAGTGTCAGGATCGACTGTTTAATTTGGGTATTCTGGAAGCCCACGGGGTAGCTTATACATCTTATAAGTTCATAGGCATTGCCAAAGAGTGGTGGAGGTATGTCATGGCCCGAAGGCCTGTTGATGCTCCAATAATGAGTTAGGAGCAATTTGCTGATATCTTTGTTAAGACATTCATACCCTATAATCTTCATGATAGGCATTGTGAGGAGTTCAATAGATTAGAGTAGCATTCTATGGCTATGTCTAAATATGAAGCATGATTCCATGAGTTGTCCCATTATTCCATGTCTAGTATTCCCACGGCTTTTGAGTGAATTCGCCAATTCGTAAAGGGTTTCGCAAGCTATCTCTAGGAGGTCACTGCCTCTCTTATGTTATTTGAATGTTCCTTTCAGAGTATTGTTGACTATGCTAAGATAATAGAGGGTATCAGGCATGAACATCAGGATGATAATAAGAGGTCCTGCCGCCAGGGTCAGTTTGGAAGTCATACATAGAGAGATAGAAATGCTAAAAGACAGGACAGTCAAGGTTATCAAGGGAGACCAATTCATTCAGCCATTCGTCATGCAGATAGTACTGGTAGGCCCAGAGGTTATTACGTATATGATGCGTTTGATCATAAGGGCCAGGATTGCCCCAAGCGTGCTTCTACTTCTTTTCCACCAGGGCACAAGCGACTTGCTCTACATCAGCTCCAACAACTAAAGGTGTTTCACAGAGTGCGAGAGGTGAGACTAGAGATGCCAGGGGTGGAGCTCGAGGTGGAAATTATGGTAGAGCACAGGCCAACAATGAGTGTCGAGTATGTTATGTTGTTCTAGGTCGAATTGAGGCACGAACATCAGATGTTGTGATCACATGCATTGTTCTAGTTTGTCATTGTTCTACTTTGATATTGTTTGACCCTTGATCTACCTATTCATATTATCAACTTATTTTTCTACTGATATTTATAGCTTATGTGAGCGTCTTATTGTCCCTATTCATGTTTCTGCTCCAGTAAGTGAATAATTAGTGGTGGATTAGGTATATTGGGATTGTATAGTGGTTATCTCAAGTAGGGAGACTCAGGGTAATTTGTTCCTCCTAGATATGATAGACTTTAATGTTATTTTGGGAATGGATTGGTTGTCTTCTTATCATGAAATCCTTGATTGTTATGCTAGGACTGTGATCCTAGCATATCCGGGTTTACGTAAGTTAGTATGGATAGACGCTCCTAGCTCTTATCCTAATGGGGTGATTTCTGATGTTCATGCTCGACGCATGATGGAGCATGGATGTTTATCTTATTTGGCTGATGTACGTGATATTTTTATGAAGTCACCTTCTTTAGAGACAATGAGGGTAGTGAGGGAGTTTATGGATGTGTTTCCTACTAACTTACCGGGTGTTCCTATAGACCATGATATTGATTTGGCTATCGATTTGGAATCAGCCACCAAGCCTATATCCATTTCCCCTAATCAGATGGATCCTGTACAGTTAAAGGAGTTGAAGGAGCAATTAGAAGATCTATTGAATAAGGGATTTGTTCGGTCTAGTGTGTCTCCTTGGGATGCACCAGTGTTGTTCATGAAGAAAAAGGATTGTACTATGAGAATGCATATTGATTACCATCAACTGAACAAGGTGACCATCAAGAATAAGTATCCCCTGCCATGTAGCTCATTCACATGCTTGATCTCTATTACTGAGCTTAACTTGAACATGATGGAATAATAGTAATCAAGCTTGACTCCTCAACTTGACATGAATGGCTCACAAGAGGATAGATTTATAGAATAAGGCTCAACTTTTCACTTGTAAGTCAAAAAAACCTTTCATGAGCTTAATACATGCTTGGGAGCCCATAGTTTTGATGAAAACACTTGACTTGTAAATAGTGCAATAGCCTTTCAACAACATAAGAATACCTGTCATGTAAATTTATACAATAATCTCTCATCAACATCAAGAATCCTTGTCAAGTAATTTAGTCAAATACATGGTGGGCATATGCCCATGTACTTAAAATCATGCATTTCCAGAGTAAGAGACAAAAAAGTAGTAAGATCAATTCATTTCAAAGTCATTCAAATCAACCTACTAATATTATAGTAAAACCTTCATATTTTGAGAAAGTATCATATTTCAAGATATATAAGGAAAATAATTAGTTTAAATCATTCTTAATCAACCCATCATGGTAATATGCATCATCTTTCAAAATATGGACATGGGAGCATGAAATCCATCTTAATATGAAACCCCGATAACATTTTGGCATAAAACATCATTTCTTGTAAAACCCATATAGAGGACATATGTATAATGCATACTAATATCATCATAACAAAAGTTCATACATACCCCAAAAATAATCCATAATTACCATATAATATTTTACTTCATGATAATGCATAAAAATAAACCATAATAGAAATGCATAGTAGTTATACCATATTCAAGAATTCATAAATTACCATAGAGATTCATAAATTTCATGTAGTAGGAAAGGAGAAATGGTTGGACTTGTGGTAAGGAAGGTTCCCATAATCAAACCCACATACCTAAACTTGGAAGTTTCTTGAAGAAAATTGAAGACTTGAGGCTTGAGTTGGATTCTTGAATTCCAAAGTTGGTCCTTGAGATTTTTGAGATTGAATGGAATACTGGGTGATCTTCTGGGGAGAATTTTAAGGGGGATTTGAGGTTCATAGGGTTGAAAATTGCTAAATAAAGGGGTCTTTCAAATTTAAATAGGCATTGGATTATTACCGAAATGCTCTTGGATGGAACAAGAAAATTGGGGAAAAATTGCACTGGTCCGTACCCCAGGCGCAACGCGGACCAGTCGCGGAGGTACACTATTTTTGTGGCTCGTTGCGAAAATTAATTTTTTGTCATGGGTCTTATAAAATTCAAGGGCTACCCTTTTCCCACTCAATTTTTCACCATGAACAAGAATATGAAGTTGAATTTTTGAAATCGTGCATGGATTTTGAGATATGCAAGAATTATGATATAGGTCATTTCTAAAGCACATGAGGGGTATTACAATATCTCTCCCTTCGGAACATTCGTCCCCGAATGTCAAAGAAACATATGTAAGAGATGAAATCATGAGACTTCCATCCCGTCATGAATGCAACAAATGTACTTAGATATCATTCTTAAAAAGTTTTTCACATGTGCATCAAAATCATCAAATCTTGTCACCATGAACATGTATGTGTGCAAATGAGGGCTGAAACTTAAGACTTGAAATCGTGAATAGGACTTAATTTATTACTTTAGGCTTGAATAGAGTGAAAGAGGTACCAATATCGCTTCTTCATGTCTTCTTCAGCTTCCCAAGTGGCAATTTCAACTTGATGATTTTTCCAAAGGACTTTGATAGATGCCACATCTTTGTTTCTTAACCTTTTTACTTGCCAATCCAATATTTCCACTGGGACCTCCTCATAGGTCAAGTTATCCTCCACAACACTCACAAACTCTAAGGGTATAATAGCACTTGGGTCACCAACACATTTTCTCAACATAGATACATGGAAGACCAGATGAACCATACTAACATCCGTAGGCAACTCCAATTCATAGGCAACCTTACCAATTCTCTTCAAAATTCTATAGGGTCCCACAAACCTTGGGCTTAATTTCCTTTTCTTGCCAAGCCAAACCACACTCTTCATGGCTGAGACCTTCAAGTAAACCCAATCATCAACATTAAGCTCGAGGTCTCTTCTCCTTTCATCAGAGTAGGACGTTTGCCTGTTTTGTTCCATTCTCAACCTTTCCCCTATAAGTCCCACTTTCTCCATGGTACCCATAACCAAATTTGGTCCAATTCGAGCCATCGCCTCAACCTCACCAAGATACCTCCCTAAAGTTTCTATACATCTTTTTCAAATCGAAAAGAATAGAATAGGATGAATCATGTATCTCCTTCAAGATCAAGTACTTCAACCCAATCAACTCCCCCTTGGGAGAAAACCTCCACTTTTCTCTCTTTCACCAATGCCTTCAATCCTAACAAAGCGGGGTCATGGTCTAGGTCTAATTCTTACCACTTCCATTTACCCAAACTCACATTTGTCATACTTAGAAACTAAACTTCCTTTCCTCAAGATTTGCAATGCTACACTCAAATGATTCACATGCTCTTCCTCACTCCAGTAATAAATCAATATATTATCTATGAAGATCACCACAAACATATCAAAATAGGGTTTAAAGACACTATTCATGAGATATATAAATATTGTTGGTGTATTAGACAAGCCAAAAGATATTACCACAAATTCAAAATGCCCATACGTAGTCCGAAAAGACGACTTGGGAAAATCACACTCCTCTACTCTCACTTTGTGGTATCCAAACCGAAGATCAATCTTCGAAATATGACTGCCCCCTTGTAGTTGATCAAATAGGTGATCTATCCTTGGTAGGGGATACTTGTTCCTTATGGTGACCCTATTAAGTCGTTGGTATTCAATGCGCATTCTAAGTGAACCATCTTTTTTTCCTACAAACAACACCAGTGCACCCCAAGGTAACTTGTTAGGCCTTATGAATCCCTTCTCCAATAAATCCCTCAACTAATCCTTCAACGCCACCAGGGCCATACGTAAGAGGAATTGAAAAAGGGTTGTGTATTAGGGAGGAGGTTTATACCAAAGTCTATTTCCCTTTCGGGAGAAACACCAAGAAGCTCATCAGGAAAGACGTCAAGAAACTGATTGATCACCGAAACTAACTTAATGGGAAGGACATTAGACTCAACATCCCTAACCCTTACAAGATGGTAAATGTAACTCTTAGGAATCAATTTTTGGGCTTTAAGACAAGAAATGAACCTACCGTTAACCACCACATGACGACATTCCCACTTAAGATCGGGCTCATTAGCAATTTGTAACCTGACCTTATGGGTCCTACAATCAATAGAAGCATGATATGCATGTATCCAATCCATCCCAAAAATAATATCAAAATCCACTATGTCAAGTCAATAAAATCACAAGGCAAGACTTTACATAATATAGACACAGGACATTCCCTATAGACTCTTCTAGCAATGATGGACTCACCAACGGGAGTAGACACGTCATAAGGTTCACATAATAATTCGGGACACACATGAAGCTTATTGGCAACAAAAGGAGTAATGAAATAAAGAGTGGCACCCGGGTCTAACAATGCATATACATCATAAAAAAAAAATATTTACATACCAATAACAACATCAGGCACCTCATCTGCTCCTTGCCTTACTTGGAGAACATAGAACCTATTTTGCCTTGGATCACCCCCTTGTTGGCCTCTCTTTTCCCTTTGACCCATATTAGCACCTTGGCCTTTAAGAAGACCATCCCTACCCTTGTTTTGAGCGTCAGGGAAATTAACAATCTTGTGACTAACTTTACCATAACTATATCAAGCATTAGAGTCCCTCAAGAATAGGGCACCATGATTTTTCCCACACTTTTGGCACGTAGGAGGAGCTTGAACACCAACTTCCTTGCCTTGACACTTGGGAATAATAGCACCACTTCCCTTGGCACCACTTGTTGCCTTGAGAGTTTCCATGAGCAACATGTCCTTGAGAATGATCATTTTTACTTTTCCTTTGAGCATATGGACAATCAAGAATCTTGTGGACCATCTTGCTAGACCACGAGCATGCACTCGTGTTTCTTATACATTTGTAGGAATGATTTCTTCTATATTTTGGGCACCTAGGAAGACTTGGAGCACCATTACTACCGAGCTTAGCATATAGGAGTCTATCTTCAAATTGATCTCTTCTTCTCCCTTCTGCGGAGGCAATAGGATAATATCTTATCCTATGCCCAACACTACCACACTTGAAATAACCCTCAGTACTGACCAAACACTTTTCTTGATGCTTCTTGCCACACCCTTGACAAATGGCGAAACAGAGACTTTCCTTTTTGTAATTTGGCACAGATAGACTAGTAGAACATAAAGCACCATCAACTCGGGCCCTCTTAGCCTTTCTCCCCGTCCTCTTATCATTTGAAATCTCGAGGGCACCAGCTGAGTTGAGGGGTCACAACTTTGGCCAATAGCCATAGAGCATTGCGAATCTCCACATTTGACATGTCATTGTTTGGATGTTGATACTCGGGCGAGGGGTGGTTATCGTGTTTTCTACCATTTAGAATAACTTGAGACATGTTCTGAAATGTAACGGTTAGAAGTCAGAAATAAGCCTTAGAGAACTTAGCTCTACCACACGACATAGACTATGAAGAAGTGATGCATTTTCTAAAATGCCTCATAGCCTCTTATTAATAGTTGTGGCATGCTTCACAACCATGAATAAGACTCTACTTGATGCGGTGTATTGGATTTTTGAGGACTATTAATAGCCTAATGCTCTGATACCAAGCTTGTCACGACCCAAGCCTAAGGCCGAGACCTAACACGGTGAATGGGGAACCCAAAGGAACCCTAAACAAGCCTCTTAGTATATTATTGCCACATTCTTGGTTGCAGAAAAAAATATACATCAACTAGTGATATTAATAAAAAGAAAAGCATGACTAAGGGAAGTTTTTCATACAATATAAACATAATAAAAGTCAAACTCAATACATAGAATACCATATTATCCAACAACACCTCTACACGGAATGGAGTGGGGGCCTAGACATTTCCCGGGCTCACACTCAAGTAATAAGTATCTAAAAAGTAGTAAAAGCCTCAACATAGCATGAAGAAAAACAAAATAATGTCCTCGGAGTTAAGGACTCACCAAAAGCTTTCTTTAAATGAACGAAAATAGTCACAGGCAGGAGGATGATCAATCAGAGCTTCGATTCCTACATGGTGATATCATGTAGGTATAGAATATGTGTTAGTACTTGGAATGTACTAAGTATGTAGGGTGCAATGCCACAGAGACATAAGCCATAATATTTAAAATACATAAATATAGACAATAGATATAATCTCGATATGGTATGTATGATAAATGCTTGTAATAAAATATGCATGTGAACATTCAACTTGCACAATAATAATATACGTTTGTGGGAGGAGACATTAACCTGCATATAAGGCCAAGTGAGCTACTGCTTGGAATTCCGAAGCATGACACCCCTTCAGAAAGGTGTGGTCTACTTGCCAAGGTGAACCATACTTGGCCTCACTTGAGGGTAAAAATGAACTAGGTGGATCCACTAGTAAAGCCCTTTTAAGAGAAAACATAATCCTATGGTGGCACATAGTCTAGAGACTAAAGACTTTATATAAGGACCCCTTGCTTCGAGCTCCCACCTTAAGCCTCAATCGGTGCTAAGTCTAATCCCACAGAATACTTGAAATAATCATAACTTTAATCATAATATGACCAACTAGTAAGAGACATGATAACATGACATAAGTAGTTCATTCACATTGACATCTACTGGTGAGCTTAACTTGAACATGAGGAAAAATAGTAATCATACTTGACCTCTTACCTTGACATGAATGGCTCACAAAAGGATAGATATCATAGAAACCTTTCATGAGTTTAATATATGATTGGGAGCCCATAATTCTAATGAATACACTTGACTTGTAATGAAACATCCCAAAAATGTGCTTCAAAATGCCCATAATCGTAACTTCCATGTATCTCAAAATCCATACGTGATATTGAAATCCGACTTCATACTCTTGATCAGCGGGCAAAATTGAGTGGAAAATGGATATAACCCAGATTTTAGAGGACCCAAAATGAAAAATAATTTTCACTGATTTTCATAAAACACTATTTGTCTGCACCCAAGCTGCGATGCGCTAGGGGCGCAGATCAGTGTTAGTTCCTTCTCCGCGATGGTGTGGACCAAATGCGGACCAGTTTAATTTTTTCCTTAGTTTTTCATTTCGACCAAGGGCATTGGGGTCATGACCCCATGCCCACTTATGCATAAAAAACGCCCATACTTAGCCATTGTTTAACTCTATATCACTCAACACCCTCTTAAAAACCTCTCCAAGACTTAACCAAATTTCTCAGTCAAATTTCAAGGATTTCAAGATTAACTTTGGAAGTCAAGGATTCACTTCAAGCTCTAAGTTTCCTTCAAGCTCATCTCAAGAAAACCCAAGTTTGAGGTATGTGGGTTTCATCTATTGTATCCTTTCACCCATGAAGCCCAATCTTCTCTTCATAAAAATTGTATGTTTTCAAGTTGTATTACCTATAGGTATCTCTTCTTATGAATTATGAGCATGAATCATGTTGGGGTCTTATTGATTATGCATGACTATCTATTTCAAGCTTATACCATGATTTGATTATATTTATTGAGACTAATCATGTTTTGAGCTAACTGTGATCTATTATGAGTTTTGATGATGAATTTCAAGGTAACCTACATGAGGGTTTTACTAAATGTTGGTGGGTTGATTTGCATTAAGTTTTCTCATCTTATTTCACTCTCAAATTGCATGATTTTTAACTAGTATCATGAACTCACCAAGTGTTTGATAAAATATCAAGTCAAGGATTCTCAAGTTATTGAAGATCTACTTCATGATTTAAGTCAAGTGACGATATGATGATTAAGTACTTTTAAGTATGCATTGAATCCATGAAAATTATCTATGATTTTATAAGTTACAAGCTAAGTCCTATTTCAAGGTTTTTACCTCTTGTGAGTCATTCATGTTAAAGCAAGGATTCAAGTATTATTATGATCTACTCTCACATTTCAAGTTAGGCTCACTAATAGAGGTCAAGCATGTTTCAAGAGCTACTCATGTCATGTTTCATGTTTCTTACAAGTTATACAAGTTATGATTATTTTCAAGTATTCCATGGGATTTGACTTAGTACCGATTGAGGCTTAAGATGGGGGCTTGACTCAAGGGGTCCTTACATAAAGTCTTTTGTCTCTAAGTGTGCCACCATAGGATTATGATTATTACCCTTTCTATACAAGTGGATCCATCTAATCATGTTATCATGTTTGGTTTGCTTTGGCAAGCAAACCACACCTAGCCGGGGGGTGTCATGCCTGTTCCATCTTGCCGAGGGGGTGTCATGCCTTAGATTCCAAGTTGTATCCACTTCATTTATGCCGGTTGAGGTCACTACCGCACATGCGTACACTATATACTATGCAAGTTGAATGATTTACAAGCAAGTTTTATTTCAAGCATTGGTCATACATGCCATATTGAGATTATACTTGTCTATTGCTTATGATTATGCATTTTGATTATATTAACTTATTTATTGTTACATTGTATCCTACATACTTAGTATATTCACATATACTAACGCATATTCTATGCCTATATGATATAACCATATAGGGACCGGTGCACCACTTGATGACCCTCCTCGTGACTAGTTGATACTTTGGAGATAAGCTTTGGTGAGTCCTCAAGTTCGAGACACTATGTACCTTATTCTTTCTATTTTGAGACTTCTTTATGTTGAACACTTGTTATTATGAGGGTAAGCTCGTAGAGTGTCTTGGCCCCCGTCCATTCCATGTTAGAGGTATTGAATATTTTGATGTACTTATGCAATGAGCTTGACTCTTTTATGTTTTAATGGTTAACAAAGACTTCTCTTAGTCCCGCTTCCCTTTTAATTATATCTCTTGTTATTATTTACTTTGCTCCCATGACCAAGGATGTGTGATTGATATGCTAAGAGGCTTGTTTGGGTCCCTTAGGTTCTCCATTCGTTGTGTCACATCTAGATCCTAGGTTTGGATCGTGACATGTAAATAGTGCAATAGCCTTTCAAAACAACATAAGAATACTTGTCATGTAAATTATACAATAATCTCTCATCAACATCAAGAATCCTTGTCAAGTTATTTAGTTAAACACATGGTGGACATATCCCTGTGTACTTAAAATCATGCATTTCAAGAGTAAAAATCAAGAGAGTAGTAAGATAAATTCATTTCAAAGTAATTCAAATCAACCCACTAAAATTGTAGTAAAACCCTCATATTTTAAGGAAGTATTATATTTCAAGATATATATAGGAAAAATAATTAGTCTAACTCATTCTTAATCAACCTATCATGATAATATACATCATCTTTCAAAATATGAACATGGGAGCATGAAATCCATCTTAATATCAAACCCCAACAACATTTTGGCGTAAAATATCATTTCTTGTAAAACCCATATATTGCATCTGTTTGAGTGAATTCGAAGAGATAAAGTATGCACGAATTCTCATATGCAGTCATGCATAATATTATAACTGCATCTATACTTGGATGACCATAAGTATGATATGTCTTCAATGTCATCATGACTATATCCAGCTAGCGGCTTTAGATATTTGTAATTTTTTCTCTCTTTTTTTCTTCCTTTTCGTCGGCTTCTCCGTATTATTAGCATGACTTGCAGTATCTCTAATATTATTTTTCCTTTTCTCCTTCATTGTTTGATTGGTAGGTGTTAGTTTCCCACATTCTCTTACTGCTAGGTTCCCTTAACGTATATTTATTTATGTCTTATCCAGGTACGTCTGCTTTTGGGTTTTGAGCTGAGGGTTTTAGGAAACAGCCTCTCTACTTCTTTTGAGGTAGCGGTAAGGTCTGCGTACAATCTACCCTCCCCAGACCCCACTTGTGGGATTTTACTGGGTATGTTGTTGTTGTTGTTGTTACTTGAATAAGTCTATTTTCATTGTAATAATTTTGACATTATATTAGCATATAATAAGAGTATTTATTAAATTCATTATGAATATTGTGAATATTAATTTAGTTTGATATGCATTTCTGTTTTCTTTGAGTTGACTAAATAGGTTTTTATAGTTCTGTATTATAGTAGTTATGCCACTTCTCAAACTGAAGATCAACACAATGCTATTATGCCAAATTTGATTCTCATTGTTATGGGAGTCCTTGGATTAATAGTAGTATTATTACTTATATTGTATTGGGAAGCACGTAATAAGATTAAGCTTGCTACCCCCTTAAAGCGTATAAACACATAGTAAATTATTCCTTCTTGTTCAATATTCGATTCAGTATAAGAAGGAATAAATTTCATGAACAATACATTCTATGTTTGGTTGAGTAAATTCGAAAAGACGGAGTACGCACAAATTTTCCTATGCAGTCGTGTATATCATCATGACTGTATCAATAATTGGATGACTACAAGTATGACATGTTCTGAATCTTGTCGTGACTATAGCTATCTCGAGACTTAAGATATTTGTACTTTTTTATTGTAATTAACTCTATTTTCATTGTAATATAACCAATAAAAAAATTTTTTAATCACATTGTTATAAATGTTGTAACTATGAATTTAGTTTCATAATCAATCTTTCACTCTTCTCTCTCTCTCTCTCTGTCTATCTATCTATCTATCTATCTATCTATCTATATATAGTTAGTAGTGTTAAAATTACATAAACATGAGGCACACGAGATTCATGTAAGTTTCATAAGATACACAGGACATGTACAAAATGCACATAAGGCCTACAAGATGCACGTGAAATACACGAAATGCACAAGTGCACTAGATACATATGCTATACCTTAAGGCACTACATTGATACATCATATATCTCAAGGTATTAAAACTTAAAGGGTACCAATTATCTTTTCCTCAATTATTAAAGAAATTATACCAAAATCACAGGACTCGAGGGATACTCTAATACCTTCCCCTCGTTCTATTTATATATGTAGAATACAAGAATTTGACTATCCAAAGTACAAATATGTCAGTAAAAAAGAGAAAAAATTGCAAGACTCTAAACGTCGGGAGCTCACCACAATCCAAGTATACGTAGCTACAAATGATTAATCACTCTTTGGAGGTAGCTGGCACTGGGGGCTATATTAAAGAGATGCAGAAGTGCAATATGATAACTAGAAATATGGGGTACCCAGTAGGCATCATTGGCTGACTAAGCTTAGAAAGATCAAATATAAAATAAATAGCATGAAGATACTAACTAATCAAGATAAATTCATAAACTAAAATCAAAGATAATGTCAATGTACGAAAAAGCAATCACTAAACAACAACATCAAATTCAAATATCTAGAAATATTCATCCATTATTCATATTACACAACAATGATCAAAATGGTAAAACAATGAAATAGTAAAATTTGAAGGATGGTCATGAACTACCCGAAATAAACCTCGAACTCATCAATTGTAAAGTAAAGAACCACAAAACATATCCACAGGCCACCCAAAAATATGCCTCGAGCTCATAAACTACAATAAAAGGAACTCTGACCATGCCTATAGGCTGCCTAAAAATATGGATTACGATCATCAATAATGATTAAAACTATAGCAAGATATTGCAAGTCATTCCTTATTTTTTTTATTAAATTTTGTTGTTATTCATATATTCCAAAATTTCTACGATTGGCCATTTTCAACGATAAATCACCACATCAGCCATATGTTATGGTCTGCACCACTTGACTATTAATAAGATGGAAGAATCTAGATCCAAGGAGAGTCTTAAAGAGGTTTTCGGAAGACTCTTGAATATTGTGGACAACACTTGAAGCTCCTTAGGAGACTCTAGAACTATGCAGCCAAATCTTGAAGAGTTTTAGAAAAATCCATAAAGGTAGAGTATTCTAGAATTAGGGACTTATTTGTAAATATTGAGGAACTTTTAGAGCAATTATTATTTATATTTTGGCCCCTAGTAAGTAGTATAAATAGAAGGGTCACTCATGTGTGCAAACCAACTGAGAAAGTTGTAAACAATCTTCCGAGTGATATATAGTCTTCTCCAAAAGCACTCTTATTTTTTCCAATCTAGCATTCCCTTAGTGATCTTAGTTGAAAATGCTTGCTTGAGCTTATAAGATCTTGAGAGAATTGTGAGTAAGTTGTCAAGTGTTACATGAAGTCTTAGTCAAACTCTAAGTCTATGACAGAGTGGTACTAGAGTAGGTTTCCACTAAGGGAAACATGGCAAGTGAGGGAGACACCAACGCCACCAACACCGCCAACACTAGGCCAAATTTGAGAAGAAGTCACGCAACGATAAAAAGAACTCTAAGAGATTCAAGGAGGTGTCATTCGAACTTGCGCCAAGTGAGGCCCTAACATCCCACTCACTCTCAGCCACATAGTTGAGTGACGAAGATCGAGGTGAGGAGCCCGTAGACGTCACGCCCCATATAGAGTGGATCGCAAGAGTGGATGTTGCCAAGCAAGACATGTAGATCCTAGGAAAACAATTAAATCAGTTCGATGACAAGTTTAAGATCCTGGAGGAGTTCATGTTTGAGGAGACCGACAACATCCAAAAAGAATTGGATGGGCGTAAGGAGACAGAGTATGAGATGAAGGAGACCATCACTTCCTTGGAATATCGGCTCAAGGACGTACTAAGCAAGATTGAGACCATGAGTGCTAGAATAAAGGAACTTGAGGAAGGCATGGAGAAAAGAATATATGATACATCTAGTAAAGACAAGGAGGCCAGGATTGAGGCTCCAAAGCGACTCATGTTCAAGGGTGCTCGTAATGCGCCAGAAGTGGAGAATTTCCTTTGGAACTTGGAGAATTACTTCAAGTTTAACAAAGTACAGAATGATAAGATGAAGATCAACATGACTATGTTATACCTTTTGGAAATGGCTAATCTATGGTGGAAGCGGAAGGACTCAAAGATAGGGAAAGGGCTATGCAACATTGATACATAGGAGCTATTTCAAAATGAGTTCAAGAAGGCCTTCTTCCCTAAAAATATCATCTATGAGGAGAAAAGTAAGTTCAAGGGAAGCAGATGGATAGCATAAGGGAATACATGAAGGAGTTTACTACCCTCATGCTCCAGATAGCGAACCTCAATAATAAAGATATGATGAAACACTTCATGGATGGGCTACAAAATTGGGCCAGGATAGAGTTGGAACGTCGACAAATTAGGACCATTGATGAGGCTATCATATATGCAAAATCTTTTATAGACTCTCGGCACAATAAGCAAGATATAAAGACAAAGAAAAGGAGTTGAGAGGTAGTCATGACCAAGATGGGGGGATGGTAGCAAAGGCAAGGGTTGGCATCCACAATCCAAGAATCATGACCCTTATAAACTTGATAACAAAAAGTCTAGATGTCAAAGCGATGGAGAGAGAAAGGCATAACCCAAAAAGGGTATAAATACTACATATGTGGTAGGTTGCATAGCTGTAAAAGATGCTCTAAACTAAATAACCTTGGTGCCATACTACAAGAATGGAAGGAGATGGATATACAAGAAATAGGGAAAGGATCAAGAATATAAGGACCACGCCCTCTAGAGACCTTAACATTACTTACAAATTAAATTTTAAAAGTTTTGGCTCGGCATGCTTACTAAGGAGCACATCACAGCTCGTGGTGCAAACCACTTGTCATAGTGTGTCATGTAGAGGGTCTCTTGATGCTGGTTTCAGCTCATCATTATGATTCCTTGAAGTTTTGGCCAAGGGTCCCCTTTAAGTAACCCTTCACAGCCCGTGGTGTATACCATACACCATGTAGGGTGCCTTAGAGATGGCCTTGGTCCAATTGGAGGCTCCCTTGGTGGTATCACATAAATGTTTCCACCCTGAAACCCTCCACCATCCATGGTGCATACCATGGACCAGTCTCATGGAGGGCACCCTAAATTGGAGACCCATGTTTTGCCCAATTATGCACACCACGGAACCCCTCATGGCCCTTGGATCACACTATGATCTGTGTAGAGGGCCATACAATACATTACATAAGTTTCGACCCTATCTCATGAAGAGTATTTTGGGTACTTTAGCCTAAACCCTCGGTGTTTTTAGGACTTGTAAGCCTATTCAAAGACCCTTAAGTCATGACTTAGACAATTTCATATTATTCACTTTCATTCTAACACTTAGACTTTAGAAATTCAAAATCCTAAAACTCCAGTCAAGCCAAGCTTTGAGGATTCAAGTCAATGGATTCAAAAGTGCTTCAATCTCAAGTCTAATTCATCTCACTCTTCCGTATTCCTTCAAGGTATGTGTGTCTTCGTTCATGATTCTCTTTCAATCATGAAGCCTTAAAATCTATTTCATGAAATTCATGATTTCTTACTAGGAATTGCAAGTGGGTCTTTCAAAATTAGCATCAATATGATGAAATTATGTTATGGGTCTTTATTAGTTGTTGATTTTAACATGAATTAATTCTTATTATATTGATTTACATGGATTTTATGAGAATTTAAGAATGCATGTCCCTTTAATTTATGAACTTATACATGGGTAATTTTCAAGCATGTTTCAATTGTTGATTACTTCATGGATTAAGTATGATTTCATCCTATTAACATGTTTCGAGTATGAATTTCAACTACCCATGCTAATTCTTAATGGCATAGTGTGCCTGAATAAGGTTTTTCATGATAATTTATGATGTGACTTATTGCCCAATTATAATTATGGCTATGATTTCAAGATAAATATGGTTATGACATGGCATGTGATCACATAATGTCATGATATGGCTTTAAGCTATTATGGGTGTGTACACACTATAATGTTCAAGTATGAATGAGCTATTCTTAAGTATATACTCATAGATTTAAGTATGATTTAGCCTTTAAGTCTAAGTATGTATGATTATGAAATGTGATTTGGCTTTTAAGCTTAAGTACGAATGATTATGATTTGAAAATACTTATGTTCCTGATTTAAGAATGTATATGTATATGTATTCCTATGGAATAATGACTTCACACCGAATGAAATTGAAGGTGGGGGATCAACTCAAGGGGTCCCTATCTATAAAGTAACCTTCTCAAAACTATGTACCAACAAAGGTTTGTATTTATGCCCCTTTCTGGATTATTCTGTTCATGTAAAATCCCCTATAAAAACGGGTGGTGTTCCCGCAAGGTGAGGTTACTTCTCCAAAATGGATGGTGTTCCCATAAGGAGGAGTTTGGTCTATATTTGGCAAGTAAATCACTCTTTCTCTGGTGTAGAGTAAACATCGAGATTTTATATAATAAATCGCGTGGTCTTATGTATCAGTTGAGGTCCCATCCCTTCTATGTTTATGTATTATGCCATTCGTGCATCATGGATTTAAGGCATATTGTTATGACATTCTTCCTTATATATTTCTTTCTTTATATATATGTACCCTTGTCATCTAATAATGAAATGCAGGTTATCATGCTCATATGCATAGCATGCCCGCATACTTAGTACATTCAGATGCACTAAAGCATACTTTTTCCTACATGATCGAACCATATAGGGACCAGAGACTTTCCTCATCCACCTCTTGACGGCTAAATTCAACTTGTGAAAGTTTTCTTGTGGTGAGTCCTTTGTTCCATGGACAGGATTGTGATATCCCGTAACTTTATGCTCTTGTGTATACATGTTTCAAGCCTCATTTTGTTAGGTTCGAGGTGTACTAGATTCATGGAAGACTTCCAGTACCTAAACGAGTTCAAGACATAACTCCAAGTTCAGTATTGGATGTTGTTTCATATAAGGGTCAACTTTAAACTGGCATAACTCTTAGCATATTTGGAGCTGGGTGGCCTATGACGTGTCAAATAAAATTCCTCTGAGTTATCTTTGCAATGCACTTTGCTTCACCTCATTCCGATGTCAGATGAAGGAGTTATGACCATTTTCATGAGACCCTCCCGTGTAGTAAATCCCCACGGGCACCCATACGGGCAGTGTGGTTTTGTACGACTCGTGTGAAGGGGTACGGGCCATGTCACCTGGGCATGTGGTGGCCAATAACATTTTCTTGTTGAGTGAGGTGGGACAGACTAGTAAATGGTCCGTGAAAGTGGTCGTCAAAGTGACGAGACATCAATTTTTCCAAGTTTCCCAACTTCCATTTTTTTCACTAAGGCACTTCACACGGGCAATCCACATGACCCATGGAGTGCCACACTACCTATGAAGTCTCCAGTGATATGAAACTTTGCCATTTTTTTCCATCCATTCACTAATGGTATTTTCATTAATGTTAATTATCCTAATGACCATTTTTGACTTTTTAGGCTAGTTTAACCTTCATAGAAGACCTAAACTCTAATCTTAAGGACCCAATCTCATTACTCTCATATCAATCACACTCTCAAATCCTCTCAGGAGTCTCCATCAATCTCCAATTCATTTTCAAGGAAACCTAAGAACAAGATTGGATTCCAAGATCATTTCCAAGCCTCCATTCTTCCCAATCTCAATTCCAAGCAACTCTAGACCTAAGGTATGTGGTGTTGAACCATTGGGTCCTTCCACCCACGGTTCCCAAACCCACTTTTGATTAATATTGCATGATTTAAAGTTGATTTTACATCTGGGTCTTATATATTGAGAAATTTACTACACAATGACTTCAGTTCATGAAATTATGGTTGTTTTAGCATGTTTTGAGCTTCAAATCTTAGATCTAATGTTGGAATTGATGAGGGGTTTTGATATAAATGTCTTGGGGTGTTTTTATTAATTAAATGATCTACCACTGATTTTCCTACATGATTTTATCTCTAAATTGCATGCTCTTTTACCCCCATTACACACCCCCAAGGTGTTTGATAAAACGTCCGATAATGCTTTCTTGAAAAATTAAAGGTCCAAAGCATGAGATATGATATGAATGATGTTATAATGACAAAATGAGATTATATACATGATTATTACTACATGAGGTGTTGCACTAGAGCTTTTGATGAATCCTATAGAAAGTGTTGCACTAGACCATGCCCAATCCGGGGGGATAAGAGCCCAGGTAACTATGTGAGGGGTTTATATTTCACCACCTAGGATGATTGGGGTGCGACCATCATCAAGAGAGTTGGGTGTTTGTACTCATCAACCATGTGAGAGGTTTATACCTGGCCACCTAGGATGATTGGAGTGTGACCAACATCAACCATATAAAGGCGTTTATACCTCACCATCTCGGATGATTTGGGTGTGACCATCATCAACTAACCAAGGTTGGAAAACTAGTTTGGTTTCTTCTTCACATATGATATTTTATACGAGCACGATTTACTCAAGCATGTTATACTCTAGCATTGATCATACAAGCCATATTACTATATTATGCCTATTGTCTATTGATAAGCATTTTGGTTATGATGCCTATTCCTTGTTGCATTGCATCCCGCATACTTAGTACATTTAAATATACTAACACATACTATTGACTCTATGTTATGACAAGTCCTCTCTTAGCCCTTTTTTACCTTATTTCTATTCTTCAAATATCAGTTAATTGTTCCGCGACCAAGGATGTGCAATGATATGCTATGAGGTTTGTTTGGGGTTCCTTTGGGTTCCCCATTCGCCCGTCACGTCTAGGACTAAGGATTGGGTAGTAACAAAGACCCACCTTCTATCTACCTATGTTATGTTATGATTCTCGATGTCTTTACTTTGAGGGTGAGCCCGGGACATTTCTTGACCCTTGTCCTTTCTATGACTTAGAGGCATTCTTGGACGTCATATAATTCTATGTATGAGCCTTGTTATGTTTGATGCTTATGGGGACTAATATTATGTTCTATATTATGTTGTTGTTTTCATGATGAAATTCCTAAGTCCCTACCCCCATAGCTTGAGTTATATGATCCCGAGCCCTTAAAATTTCTTGTTGATGAATATGTGATGGCAAGTCCCACGTTTTCTATCCCCATAGCTTAAGTCTCTAGATCCCGTCCCTTAGACTTGTTGTGTTTGTGATTGTGTGGAAATGAGTCCCATGCCCCTTGTCCCATAGCTTGAGTCCTAAGCCCCTATCCCTTAGTATCACCTCTTAATGCTTGAATCCCGCTTTTGAATCGATGATGTATAAATGGATGTTATGAGGTTTATTTGGGTACTTTTGGGTTCCATTTGTCATATCACTCCTAGGCCCTAGGTTTGGATCGTGATAGGGCACAACACAATTAGGAGTGGTTGGACTATGCAGAGCCATCACAAAGTAATCGGAGAAGCCAAAAGGATATAGTGTGCAGTACGTGGACATCATAATAAATGGATGACCCGCTCGTGTCATGGTTGACATAGGCCCAAAGACTAACATCATGACCAAGTTTGTAGCTATGAGGTTGGGGTTGAGTTATATCCCAAGTAATACCCATCGTAGGACGGTAAATGACCTAATGACTCTTGTATGCAATGTTGCTCAGGGAATAGACATATTGTTGGGTAAGTAGCATGGTAAAACACACTTCACCATCACTCCAATAGATCTCTTTGATATAATTCTCGGGGAGGAGTTTTTTCTAAAGGTGTCATACAGTGATGGACCCCTATCTCTAATAATTCATGGTTAGGAAGTGAGGTGGACCTTGCGTGGTGCCTCTACTCAAGGTACCGAATATGGAAGGACAAGCCAAGATATCATCCTTACAACTTGTGCAAGAGGTCAAGAATGAAAAGTCACTATCATGTTCCACACCCAGTAGAAAGAGGAAATCATGAGGAGGCCAAGTGAAAATAGTGATAGCCAGCCACAACAATGTTTCTTATGCATTGGAAGGGACTATCCCTAGAGAGGACTACATGGAAATGGCATCAAGGCCTATGGTAGTTTGATGATAGAGTCCGGAAGTTCCTACAATAGCAATGTGCCAAGGACGTCGTAACATCAGGTAGGAATGTATGTCACGGCCCGTCACTTGACCATTAATAAGAGGGAAGAATATAGAGCCAAGGAGAAGAAACAAGAGTTGTGGAGAGGTTTTTAGAAGACTCTAGAACATTGTGGATAACATTTGAAGCCCCTTGGAGGACTCAAGAACCATGTAGCCAAATCTATGGAGAATCTTGGAAAAATCTAGAAATGTAGAATATTCTAGAATTAGGGACTTATGTGTAAATATTGAGAGACTACTAGAGTAATTGTTATTTATATTTTGGCCCCTGGTAAGTAGTATAAATAGAAAGGTCACTCATTTGTACAAACTAACCAAGAAAGTAGTAAGCAATCTTCCAAGTGATACACAAGTCTTCTCCAAAAGATCTCTTTTCTCTTCAATCTAGCATTCCTTAGCATTCTTAGTTGAAAAGGTTTACTTGAGCTTACAAGATCGTGAGTAAGTTGTCAAGTATCGCACAAAAGTTTTAGTCAAACTCTAAGTCTATGACATATTTCTCTCCAAATTTAATCAAACACCGATAAAAATTAGGGGGGGGGTTACGAAGGCCTACGTCACTTTTTCATTAAAAAAGGCAGAAAAGTGACATAGTCAATTCCATCGCTTTTTTGCTTAATGCTTTTACTAAAGTGACGGATTGCGTCACTTCTAAAGCGACGGACAGCGTCTCCTTCCTTATCATGTAGTTTTTTAAATTTATTTTTTTAAAAAGCGACTAATATAGAGTCACTATCCATCGCATTTTACAAAAGTTATTTCAAAAAATAAAAAAAGAGACGAATATTGGGTCCCTTTCCATCGTTTATCAAAAAAAAATTATTTAAAAAAATTTAAAAAGCGACGGACATAGGGCCCTGTCTGTCGCTTTTTTAAAAACATTTTAGAAAAGCGAGAACATAGGGGCCCTGTTCATCACTCTTTTTTAAAAATTAGTTTAAAAAATTTTACAAAGGCGATGGACATAGGGGCCTTGTCTTTTGCTTTTTGGAAAATTTAAAAAAAATTACAAAAAAGCGACGGACTTAGGGACCCTATCCGTCGTTTTTTCTGCATTTGTTTTACAGCAGAAACCTACAGTTTCTACTGCCCACCTACAATATAAAAAATAATAGATTTCATCCTAAACGAGCAATCCAACAACAACAACAACAACAATTTCAACATACAAAATACATAACACCAACTAAAATTAAACACTCAAAACAAATAAAATCCAAAAAATACAATGTTTTAAACCAACGCAAAGTTCAACAAAATAGTATAAAATGTCCAAAACATAACTAAAGTTCCATAACATAACAATAAAGAACCTAATGTAACACTCCCCAATTCCTTCTACCTAATCTGAAGTAGATGTAAGGAGGATGCTGATAAAAGACTGAGAAAAACTGCAGAAGAAGGATTTGCAAGGGCCATTTACGACTTGTAGATAGATCAACAACTCGTAGACGGGTCTCGCAAAACCTCAGATGACTTGGTGAAATTTTTCTAAGTCTGAGGTCTATATACGAGATGGCATACGACACGTAAAGTGTTTCGCGACCAATAGAGTGGTTTCATGACTTCGAGTAAATATCCACTCAAACCCACAGAACTATGTTGCCAGTGTAGAACAATCGTATAGCATATCATAGCGACTTTTGTCCCAAAAGTGGGCATTTACTATGGATCCATGAGAGAGTTGATCATCCTTTATCGTGGCAAGTTTAGGATGAGTGTATGGAAACGACGTCGCGTTTGTTGTGCATCATCAAACTAAAGATTATAGGATTGGATGTCAGTCAAGAGAAATTCCTAAGCAATCTTGATTGAGTGTGATATTTTAAACTAAGCCTATTCCTGATGAGTTTACTTTAAAAATCATGATTTATTTTAAAGTTGTGTGTACGAAGTCGAGCATGAATTGTTGAGTCAAGTTGAGCGAGTTGAGCCTTATTTTCTTGAGCTATTTGACATATTAGTATATTCCTTGTACTGATATCCATTTGTACCTACATCATATCATGATGCAAATACAAGTGATAGATGAATTCAACCTATACACTGCTGAAGTCTAGATTAGTGCATACCAGAGTTGGTGACCCCTCCTTGCATTTTAGATGAGCCCTTTTATCTTCCTATGTTTATTGGTACTTTATTTCCTTTGATTTTGGGGTGTCCATGGCCTATCATGAACCATTCGGATTGTTGAGTAGAGGATTTGTTGAGCATTTCATATTCCAAACTTATTCATTAGAAACTATGAGTTAGTTGAGTTATATTTTCATTTATATGATGCCTTTTTATTTGAGTAATTTCTTCTATTGTCGATATTATGTGACGATGAGGCTAGGTGTTTCTCTTGGGGAATCAGCAATGGTTCTTCAAGTGCCGGCCACACCAAGGGTACCATCCCGGGACGTGACACCTCAGGACTATACTCAACAAACTCATCATCACTCTCATCAATTCGAAAGTGTAAGGACGCGGTGTAGGCCAACGGGTGAGTTTGAGCACTTGTTCTTTGATTTGTATAACTTCTTTTTGTTGCTCAACCCTCGTTGCCTCAGAAGCTGCGAATGCACTTGGAAGTTGTTCTATTTTCTGAGACATGGCACCCAACTGAACCTGGTCAAGAGCCTCGGCCTGACTCAACGATCCAATACCTTCTAAACCTAATTGGAGTCATCGTATGTCATTTCTGGAACTCATCCCATAGATACGACCTTTTTTGGCTCACGCCAACTACTTTCTCAGTCCAAATTTAATTGGATAGTTCAAGCGTAAGTTGGACATCATCTCTCAGCTCACGAACGTATCGCTTGCAGTCTTGTTGTATATTAAAATAATAATTCACAGTTAGAATCAATACTTAATACATACATACATATATATATATATATAT
>JAABOM020076686.1:0-79822 GCA_011800125.2 Solanum clarkiae | reverse complement strand
CATACATACATACATACATGATATTCTCTATATAGCGTTAAAATATTACCATACCCCACTCAGGGGTTGTGCGCTGGGTAATCGTGTCAAGGGATTCATACCTTGATAACCATGTCGAGCGATTTTTACCTGGATAACCTATCGGGGGGTTTGTACCTCGGTCACCATGAGTGGTAGTGTGCGACGATCCACCAACCATGTCGGGGGGTTTGTACCTCGATCACAAAGTGTGGTAGGTGGCTATGATCCACCAATCAATTGATGGGGTTGGTAACTCAATCACCAAGGGTTATAGCGTGTGCTGATCCACCAATATGATAGTGACTTCTTCTTGCATATGTACTATGTTCTATATAAGCATGATTTTCTAGAAGCATTTTCCACGCATGCCATATTGATGTTTGTTGCTCATTGCCTATGCTTATGCATTTCGATTATGTTACTTACCTCTTGCTGCATTGCATCCCACATACTTGGTACATTCAGATGTACTAACGTATACTTCATGCCTACATGATGTCACCATGTAGGAACCGGAGCCCCGCTTGTGCATCCCTATCCACATGGTGAGTGCGATTCCATACAAAGTTTTTGGTGGGTCCTCCATTCCTAGGATGTTTCTTATTCTCTCACGTTATGTACTAAGACTACTTTTCTTTTATGTAAATGTTGACTATGAGGATGAGTCTGGTATCTTGTCTTCGCCCCCACTCTTCTCTATGTAGTGTACATGTTGTTGGACATGTTTTGTATCTTTGCTATGAGCCTTGACACTCTTGTTTCTTGATGTTTATGATATGGAATTTTACCTTTAGTTCCAATTCTCTTTTGTTTTTATTCGTATATCTTATAGTCATTTTAATTGCTTCTACGACCAAGGATGTGTAATGATATGCTTTGTGTCTTGTTTGGGGTTCCTTCGAGAAACCTATTTGTCAGTCACGACTAGGCCCTAGGCTTGGGTCGTGATATAAAAGTACATCCTTATTTGTGGAAGCATAAATAAACAGCAAGCGAATAATTCTAGTGGAATCGGATCTTTGGACTCAAGCTATGGCAATGTTATAGGAAAGAGGATTAGTATGATCGTATAGAAATTAATGACTAAGGGGCAGGTAAGTATAACTCATGCTATGGGGAGAATAGGGACTTAAAACATCCATCTCATCATCAATATTCAACTATACAAAGAAGAGGATAAGGACTATGGGAAGTCTTCCAAAATTACATAAACATAATAGGATTCAAGCTCATAACATACCTATCCATATCAATATCCAACAACACTTCTATAATGAGTGGAATGGGGGCCAAGACATCTCCGGGGCTCACCCTCAACAAATTTAATAGCGTAAAGTAAACAAGTCTTAGAAAATCATTAAAAGAAAGTGGACATTGTCCTCGAAATAAAGGACTCACCAATAGAAATCTTCAATGATCCATCTAGCCATGATGAGGAGGAGGGTGAATATGAGCTTTGGTCCCTACATGGCTAGATCATGTAGGCCAAAAGTATATATTAGTACATGGAATTTACTAAGTATGCAGGTAAGTATGCAGGGTATAATGCAACAATGAACATAAGCAATAATGAAACAATATGCATTATTATAATCAATGAATATTAGATCAATCTGTCATGTATGATCAATGGTTTAGTTCAAACTTGCATAGATATAGTCAAACTTGTATAACATATTATAAATATGTGGGAGGAAACCGTAACTGACATACAGCACCAAGTGATCTACGACGTGGAATATTGATATTAGAGTTTGAGGTAAGTTTACTACTTAGAAACTAGATGGGACCGCCAGACACTAGTGTCGGACAAACAGAGAGACAGGAAATTCGATGTCGCGCCAGTAACATGGCAGAGTTTACAAAGACCTTTATGACTGTCTTCATACTAGGAGCTCTAGGGACCGACATAGTACCAGTTTGTGAAACTTGAATAAGGGCATATGATGTAGTCGCAGTATGGGATATGTTATAGTTATCATGGCTACCGAGGAGTAATGGATCATTACATTGTATAAGAATTGAGGCCTTAATTAGCATAGGTATACATACGATAGTGAAATCAGGTCGGTCATTTTCGGATATCATTGATCTTACCTATTTTCCATAGAAGATTAGTCGCGAGGCTAAGGGGACTTCGACAAATGAATTAGATGTTAGGGAGAGTTTAGTAGTTCTCAGTGATAGGACTTCGAGGAGGGGTCAACAGGGTTAGACCAGCCAACCATTCCAGCCATTGTTGCAGACTTCTAAGTTTTGCCATCAGAGCTTGGGTACTTCCAGCCATGGTTGTTCCTCTTTGCAATCTGGGTATAGATAAAAGGCATGTGACGCTATTACAGTAGGCTGGTTGGGTCACACTCTATAGGTAGTTAGGCGTTCAGGGCATCAGAGCGGGGCAGTATGTTCGTGACTGTAGAGATAAGGCTATTTCAGGTTGTTTTGGGAGTGAGGCACAAAATTATTGGCTCAGAGACTATCTAACGCATACAACAACAGTTTCCTCGCCATAACTCATCAGGTAAGCTCCTTTATTAGGTGGTACGGGTAGGGGTAAGCATACAGGTCACAAGGATAACTAGTATAGGGATTGTGGGGACTAACAAAGCTTTCAACATGGTTCTAAAAGTCCTACCAGGAAGGGTATAGCAAGGGGAAAAGGTGTTGTTCGAGAGGGAGGCTGTCAGGTCCACATCTATGTCACTATGACACAGGCTAAGTATAACACCCCACGCCTTACAATACTAGTACAATTCAAATGAAACATGACATAGTTTGGTCAAACTAGCGCTAATTTTCAAAAGTGCTTGAATCTCGTGTTAATGGGCTATATGTGCATCTAGCTCTTAAGAGGGTTGAGTGTATACATGTTTTGTGTCGAATTGAAGGGATTACGACTTAAAATGAAGTGAGATAAATGAGGTACGTGTAGGACTTAGTATGCAAGTAGGTGAATCACCTACTTGTTTAGCTTAAATTTGTTAGTTAAACGGAGACAAGGCTCGATGTCGAATTTGTCCAAGTTCGATTATGAATAAAGTCCGTGTTAAGGATGTAACTTGGACCCATGTTTTAGCATTCTAAATGGAATATATGATCAACCCAAGAAGGATATAAAGAGAGACCAAGACCATTACAATATTCTTAGCAAGTTAGGACCAACTAATTAAGAAGAAGAAATCTGAAAAATGGGAATCAAAGGCCCATGCATTTGGAGCTCCAAAAGGCCCAAGTGAAATGAAGAAGGAGCTGCATCACCTACTTGGTGATGTAAGGCTTAAGTATCCTTAGTAATTCGGCCAAGGATCAATTTTAAAAAGGCCTAAAGCAGCTCCCACAAGTCAATATTATCTTGAACACAAAAAAATCAGCTTTGTCTCCAACTTTTCTCTCAACGTGTACTGACTTGCAAAGCAGCAAAAAAGAAACTTATAGGGTTCTTATACAATCCCTATACCTTAAAAATAGTGGTAAGTAAGTTTATACATGTGTTTATTATACATATGTTTACCATGGTTTTCTTATGAAAAACAAGAAGTATATGCTAGTACGTTGATGCTGGAAAATCTGGACAGATTCTATGCTGAAAGTTGCTGCACCTTTTCCTTTTGTTTTGGTAATTTATATATGGTTTGTGAGTTATATTACGAAGAGAAATTTGTTTTCTTAACATGGTTTAAGTTATAAGCATCACCCTAAAGTTGCTGCCCTGGTTTTGGTTTCATTTAACAAGCGCGTTTTATCGAGTTATCTTAAGTGTCGTGTTGATTGGAACTTACGGGCTGTTGTATGTAAGGCTATTAGCTCACATACTTCTTGACTTCTTAAGTGATGTTATAAGACTGTTTTAGGTCTATTTATATTTGTAAATGTTGCTTGAACAGTTTAGTTTAAATTTGGAATAAGTTTGGGGTTGTTGACGTCGAAATATTGAGAAGGAAGGTAACGTCACGCTGTCCATTTTTAGATTATGTGGGACTGTGATGTGTTGTGCTTTGTGGGCTATTGTAAGACCATTATGAAATTAAAATAGGTTGTACGTGATGTGTACATGCTAAAGTGTATTAGAAAATAAAATTATGGGCGGAAAGGTTAAAGGAATATGCTCGGGTTTATAAACACCCGCTTGCTGCCCATGTATTGTTTTCTTATGTAATTGGAATGCCAAGGTGTATATATTGGCTATTGATGCTAGTTTTAACACCTACTATGCTGTAGATAAGTATTTTGAGGAAGGGAAGGTTATCTCGAGGTAGTAACAAGGTCATACAACGAGGTATGTAAGGTTACTTGATTTCGTATCACTTGGGATGAAACATAGATCTCTCCTAGGTACATAAAGGCGTTCACCAACTCTGACACACTATTAATCATGTCTCTACTCTTTTACATGTTCATATGATTCCATACATAGTCACCTTCAAATCTGCATACATGCTTAATACCAAGTTACATGAGTTCCTGTTACTAGATAAAGTTCACGAGTTGTTTCATTTCATACACATTTTATTATTTGTGTAATGTACTCTTTTTCATTATCGTATTATCTTGTATAATTGTCCACATGTCACATGTTACATATACGGTCCTAGAGCTCCAATATTATGGCTACCAAAAGAATCATCTCAAAGGTAATTGAAAGATAAAGCATACAGTTTTGATAGGTGGTATCCCGAGAGGGTGGAAGTAACACCTAGCAAGGGACGATCCTATCACGGGTGGTAGCCCGAGGGGGTTAAGGAAGAACATAGCAAAGGGATGATCCCAATATCCTGAGGGGTGGAAGAATCACCTAGCCAGGGAAACATCTTATTACAGGGGGTAGCCCCAGGGGTTAAGGAAGAACCTAGCAAAGGATGAACCCGATACAGTTCTCCACTGATCAGTTGGTTATTTGTATTACAGCTATGCACAGATTTTATAGTACAGATTCTACAGTAAAGGTAAAGCAATATAAAGCACAAAAAGTACATGATCCCATAGTATAACTAAAGGTAGTCTTTTACGCTACACCAGTGTACAGTTTTACTTGAATTGTTATATATTATATAGTGTTTCTTGCCTTACATACTCAATACATTATCTCGTACTAAGATCCCTTACGGGGGACCTGCATTTCACGCTGCGGTACAGGTGCTAGTAGATCTCCCTAGTAGGAGTACAGGATATTCAGCTGCTGTCACCAAACTCCAGGTTGCTTCGGGGCTTTGTATATGTCTAGAGCTTACATGTTTTATTGCACAACTTTTGGAGGCGGGGCCTGTCCCGACCCTCATCAGATGTCTTTCCTTATTTAGAGGCTTTATATACTATGTGAAGCGAAATGTGGTAATGTCTCGTACTTTAAATACTGTGGCCCCAACGGCCCAGTCATATGCATTTTATTTTGACTTGTTATCACTATTTATCTTCTTAAAGGGATGTTAAACGCAGTAACCGCTTATAGTGTGTATAGAAAGTGCATAGTTATAGGTTGGTTCTCCCGAGCCTTATCGGCAACTGGTGCCAGTCTGCCCTAATGGGACTTTGGGGCGTGACAGAAGTGGTATCAGAGCGGGTCATCCTTGGAAGTCAACAAAGCTGTGTCTATGTAGAATCTTGTTTATCGATGTGTTGTGCACCACATTTATAAGGAGGAGGCTACGTGGCATTTAGGAGTAGTTACTTTCTTTCCATTCTTTAGATTGTTCCATAAACTCAAGTGTAATAGGCGCATTATGTCTAATTCTAAATGTTTTGTACAACAAGTATGCCTGAAACAACGAAAAAAAAAGGTAAAGGGAAGGCAGTAGAAGTGGTAGCTAGTACACCCAATCATGTAAGACAACGGAATGAGTCTCAAGAAGAGTCTTTATCGCAAACATCTCTAACTCCTCAAGCTCATAATGAACCAGAGAGCAGTGGAAATCCCCAGAGCCACCTAGTGATGCTACTGTGCAAGATCTGAGAAATGCAGTACAACTATTGACCCGTATAGTTGCTGCTCAAGGTCAAAGGTAGGAAGGTCCAGTTATGAGTACAGGTGGTACAAATAGGGCAGCTGGCACCATGATACATGATTTTCTCAATCTGTACCCTCCAACCTTCACTGGGTCAGATCCGAATGAAGACCCCCACGACTTTATTGATCAGACTCTGCGTACTTTAGATGTTATGCACGTGAGTGGTACAGAAGCAGTCGAGTTAGCGACATATAGGCTGAGGGGTATGGTTACATTGTGGTATGATGCTTGGAAACAATCTAAGGGTATAGATGTACCTCCAACCACCTGGAAAGAATTTAGAGAGGCCTTTCTTGACCATTACTTACCAATAGAGATCCGGGAGGCCCGTGTAGATCAATTCTTGAATCTTTACCAGGGGAACATGAGCGTAAGGGAGTATAGCCTTCAATTTAATACCTTGGCAAGGTATGCTCCTAATGTAGTTGCTACAATGTCAGATAGAGTTCATTTATATGTAGACAAGTTAGTTCTCCCGAGCCTTATCGGCAACGGGTGCTAGTCTGCCCTAACAGGACTTTAGGGTGCGACACTAAGGCTGAGTCTTCTATTAAAGCCATCATAGGTATGATTATTGTATGTAAGAAGCTATCTTCAGTATTGTTTTATCTAGTTTCTACATTTTTCAATGTGTTGGTATAGTATGTTTTCTACTTGTTCGTGACTCCCGAGCATCTTTCCTTCAAAATTCGGGTAATGACTGTAGTGGGGTATTCACTTGTCGTAGATATGGTATAAAGAGGTTTTATAGTTACATCTCAGGGTTTTGATAATAGGCTGATTTGACAATCCTTGATATGCTTGGTTTTCATATTATTTTAGGCATAGATTAGTTGGCCCCATATCATTTTCTATTAGATTGTTATGCCTCGATAATCACCTTAGGGATATTTGGGAGTCAGGTATTGATGGGTATTATATCATATATTCATGCTTAGATATTGATAGTTGCAGGTCATTTGGCCTATTTAGCTCTTCTTTGTGATGTGATAGCTAAGACATGTACCGTGGAGTTATTACTAGTCATTTGTGAGTTCCAAGCAGGTTTTTTGGGGTTGTCACCTGAGCAAGAGGTCAAATTTGAGATAGACGTTGAGCTGGGTACGAGGCTTATATCTATTCCCCATATCAAATGGCTCCCGAAGAGATTATGGAGCTTAGTACACAACTTCAAGGTTTGCTTGATCTGGGATTTATACGGTTGAGTGTTTCAACTTGGGAAACCCTCGTCTTGTTTGTGACAGAAAAAATAAACTTCAAACATGTACTGATCATCATAAGTTGAATCAGATGAGGTTAAAGAACCGTTATCCTCTGTCGTGGATTGGTGACTTTTTTGATCAATTGTAAGACGCAATAGTGTTTTTTGTGATGTATCCGAGATCAAGGAACCACCAGTTGAGAATTCGGCAGAAGATATTCAGAAGACTTCACTTCAAACCCGTTACGAGCATTATGATCTCCTAGTGATGCCATTTAGACTAAGTGATTCCCCTTCAATGTTTAACGACTTGATGACTCAAGTATTCCAACTGTATTTGGATTATTGTTTTTGTGGTTTTTATTGATAATACTTTTGGTATATTCACAGGGTCGGGAGGACCATACCCAACACCTCCAAGTTGTGCTACAGATACTTAGGGATCCTCGATTATACGGTAAGTTTTCTAAGTGTGAGTTCTTGCTCGCATTCGTGACTTTTAGGAATATGGTGTCGAGCAAAGGTATCAAGGTGTATCCGACTAAAGTTGAGGCAATTTGTGGCTAGCCTAGGCCTAATCCAGAGTTAGAGATTTAGAACATGGCTATTTTAGTGGGGTATTACAGATGGCTTGTTGAGGGTTATTGAACCATTGTCAATCCATTGACTCGGTTGACTCGCTAGGTGGTACAGTTTGCGTGGTTCGACGAGTGAGAGGCAAGTTTTTTGAGGTTGAAGGAGTTGATGACTACTACTCTTGTTCTGACCCTCCCAATTGAGGGAGTGGGCTTTGTGGTATATTTTAACTCATCCTATATCAAGTTCGATTATGTATCGATGTAGCGAGGTAGGTTATTGCTTATGCTTCTTAGTAGTTATGATTCTGTGAGCGTAAGTATCCCACATACAACCTCCAATTGGTGGTAGTACTATTTTTGCTAAAGATCCAGAGGAATTATTTGAATGGCTTACATTGTGATATCTATATAGACCATCGGAGCTTAGAGTATATTCTGACTCAGTAGGATTTGAAACACCACCATAGACGGTGGATGGAGCTGTTGGCTAACTAAGATTATTCCAATTTATTTCATTCAGGCAAGAAAAACATGGTAGCGGATGCATTGAGCTAGAAGGCAATGACTATAGTCAGTCTAGCATATTTGATAGTAGGGGAATGACCCTTAGCTTTAGACGTTTAGTCCCTGGCTATCAAGTTTGTCCAGTTGGATATTTCTTACTCCAGTCGAGTGTTGCCTTTATTGGGGATCAGTTGAAACACTTATCACGCGTCTCGAAAAATGCCCTATTATGTATTTCTTGGTTATCTCAAAATCCATTCATGATTTTGCAAATATGACTTCATATTCATTTTCAAGGGGAAAAATTGTGAAGGAAGGGGGTGGTCTTAAATTTTTAGATAACACGTAGCGCTAAAATAACTTTTCAGGTGATTTGGGGCTTAACTAGATAAGTATGTGACTAGTAGGTGTCACAGACTTGTTGCCCACTAGTGCAAAAATGGTATAAACCCATTTCTGGGCAAAAGAAGGGTAAAAAATTTAACTTCGCATGAAAATGTACTACTCCTCTAAAAATCTGTGTCGTGGACATATCGCGTGTCATGACCCAAAATAGATCCTAGATGTGACATGGTGAATGAGAAACCCAAAGGAATCCAGAAAAAGCCTCTTAACTTATCATTAGACATCATCAATCGCGGAAACATATAAAATACATATAGAGAATGAAAAGGGGGAAATGGGACTAAGGGGAAAGCTTGCATAAAATCATAATAAAGAGACAAGGAGTCATAGCTCATAAAATAGATGCATAACATGTCCAACAAACACCTCTGCCTTATAGATAAGAGCGGGGGCCAAGACAAAGCAACCGGGCTCACCCTCATAGTCAAATAGAACATTAAGAAGAGTTTCACAATACATAATAAGAGAAACATAGATAGACATCCTAGGAATAGAGGGCTCACCCACTAGCTTGAGTAGTACCAAACTAGCCATATAGAGGAGGAGGATGATCAACTTCGGTTTCGGTTCCCACATGATGACATCATGTAGGCAAGAGTATGCATTAGTGTGTTTTAATGTACTAAGTATGTAGGATGCAATGCAATAAGAGATAAGCATCATAATCAAAATGCATAACAATAGGCAATAGACTTCATATAATAATATGGCATGTATGATAAATGTTTAAGTAAAAAATGATTAAGTAACTCATGCTTATATAGGATATCATATGTGTAGAAGAGACCAAGCAAAATGTCCAAAGTAAAACCCATTGGTAGGTTGATGATGAACTCACCCCATCACCCTGGTGGTGTGGTACAAACTCCTCACATGGTTGGTAATAATCTCACCCTATCCCCTTGGTGGTGAAGTACAAACCCCTCATATGATTGATGATACTCTCACCACATCATCCCGGTGGCAAAGTACAAACCCCTCATATGATTGATTAGTACAAACCCTCTTCTAGGTTATGAAGGCACAAGCCCCTCGAATAGCTATCAAGGTACTAACCCCATGAAAAGGTTATCCGGGCTCTTATCCCTCCTAGATCGGGAATGGTCTAATGCAACACTTTATATAGAGTATATCATATACATAAGCTCGATTCAATATCATATAGTCATTCATATCATATCCCGTTCTTTGGACCTTTAATTCTTCAAGAAACCACATCCGGACATTTTATCAAACACTTAGAGGGTATGTAGTGCTAGTGTAAAACAATGCAATTCAAAAGTGAAATCATCCAAGTAAATTCAATGTAAAAGATTCAATAGATACTTGGTAACACTCTCAAGCAAAGAACATCAAAACCCTTCACAAATCCTTTCAATAGATCTTAGATTCATAACTCAAACATGGTAAAACAATCACAATTTCATATGCTCAAACATAGGATGCAGTGATTTTCATAATAATTAAGACCCATGGATAAATCACCTTTAAATCATGAAATTTGTGTGAAATGGAAATTTGGGCATCATGGGTAAAAGGAACCCATGAAAGAAACCCACATTGCTTGACTTTAGAGAATTTCTTGAAGAGGACTTTAATGGAGACTTGAAGCTTGAAGGAAATCCTTAGATCCGAATGAGGGTTTTGGGACTTGAATCTTGAGAGGAAAATTAGTCTAAGTGTTTGAGTGTGTATTGGGGAATGTTTAGGATGATATGAGGGTAAAATAAGGCTAAGTATAGTTATTTTTACGTATGAGAGGGTCTAGGCCTAAGTCTTAAAAGTCTTGGACCTAGTTGGAAAAAAGTCACTAAAATTGTACAGGGGCATGTCGCAGAAGCAATGTAGAAAGCCCACTATTTTCAGCCCCACTTGGAAAATCATAATTCGATTTGGTTGGTTACAAATCAAGGTTGGGCTCATTTTCCGCTCAATTTGACCCCCTGAACAAAAATATGAAGTCAGATTTTTGAAATAACGAATATATTTTTAGATATATAGAAATTACAATTTCCAGCACTTCTGAGGCACATTTTCGGACACTTTTTGGGGTCTATTCATTGCGGACTATTTCAAAAAGTTCCCTAGTTTACAGTTTTCAGTTAAGGACATTTGAGTAATAGCTTAATTCTTATGTATGTGAGAATATCTTACACTTCAGCTATTTTCAAGCCCTAAAACACTAAAAAAAACCCTCCCAAAAGTCCTTGTAATTCCTCACAATTCCCCCATCTAAATCCATGTATCTCACAAACTTGTTTTGGAAATTGAAGAACCCAATTCAAGCCTAAGTCTTCCTCAAGTCTTTCTTCAAGAAAACTCCAAGATTAGGTTATGTGGGCTTTATTCATGGGTATTCTTCCACCCATGAAGCCAATCCTACTCTCTTTATCAAATTTCTTGATTTTAAGGATGGATACTTTATGGATAATACCTATTGTGCACTCACTCTACACGTAATTTAAGTTTGAATCCTTCAAGTATTGATTTTATTATGCTTAAACATTGTTGGGGTTTGACCTTGTGATGGATTTTATAGTATTAAAGTTATGTACTCTATGATACAATGAAAAGCTACGAAAGAACTATTTAATTTTAGTTGGATTTCATGATACCCAAAGTGAGGATTTTACTATAATGTTGGTGGGTTGGTTTGAATGACTTTAAAATGAATTGATTTTACTATTCTTATATTCTGGACTCTTGAGTTACATGTTTTAAAGATTAAATGTATATTACCCACTATATTTTGACTAAAGTATTTGACTAGATTCTATCTTGACGAGATTCGTATTGTAAGACATGTGAATTATAAATATTATCAATGTTGAAGGGCTATTATATATGTTATGAGCTCGTAAGAATGTTACAACTATATAAATGACATGAAGCCATTTCTTGATGTTATGATGTGATGCTTTGATGAGCTACTCTTATGATGCTACCATGAGTTATGAAATTATGTAAGCCACGAATATGTATATGAATTGAGTATTCTATTGGATTGTCGACCTAGCACCAAGCGAACCTTGGATAGTAGCCATTGTCCCATAACTATGTGCCACCATAGGCTATTGTGTTATATCAACAAAAAAGGTCATATGAAAAGGTAGATTACATTGCAATCCCTATTGAAAAGATTTTACCGTAAGTTAAGAACATATCTTATTACCTACAAAAAAGGCCATATGTAAGGTAAATATATCTTGTAACACCTATCGAAAAGGCTATGCTGTAAAATAATGATATCTTGGGAAACCCTCTGAAAAGGCCATGCCATAAAGTAGGGGATATTTAAAACACTCTCCAAAATGATTATATCATAAGGTGAGTGGATGGTTTACCTTGGCAAAGTAGACCACTCATTTTTCGGTGTGGAGTAAACACTGGATTCCAAGTAGTAGCTCACTTGGAATTATTTTTTGGTTATGGTCCCTTCCCATCTATGTATTTTATGTGACATGATTTAATTATCCTACATGCACATATTGGATAAAGCATTGATCATTCATATCATATTGAGCTTAAATCCAATCATTATGAATATGCATATTGCTTATTTGTGGATTATGCTATATTTTTCCATTGTACCATGCATACATAGTACATTCCATGTACTAACACATAATTGTTTGTCTACATTATCTAACCATGTAGGGACTGGAGCTCATATCCTTCCTCCTCCACCACGTGGCTAGCCGGATCGTTTGAATATTGCTATTGGTGAGTCTTCTACTCCGGGGATAATATCCACCTTAGTTTCATGCTTTCGTTTAGGCTTGACCATTTTTGGGTACTTGGCCCCCATTCATTTCATATTAGAGAGGTTGTTGGATATAGATATTCATGTATTGAGCTTGACTCATATTATGACTATGTAGTTATGAAAGACTTCCCTTAGTCCCTTTTTTCGCTTCTATGCTTGTTATATGTGGATGCTAAGATGGAAGTCCAAAGTTCCACTTTCCTTCATATTATTTGTTACTTGCTTGTTGTTTAATTATGCTTCCGCAACCAAGGATGTACAAATGATATGCTAAAAAACTTGTTTTTGTTTTTCTTTGAGTTTCGCAGTCCTGGTGTCACATCTATGCCCTAGGCTTGGGTTGTGACATCAATCTTCATTGATTAATAAGATCTGAGTCTGACAATTTATGGAAGAGTAATCCGTAGGGATCCAAGACAAAGTTTTATAAAGGGTTCTTGCTCAGGATGCAGTTGATTCAAATAGGGTCCTCAGATTTGACGACTGGTTATACATTTCTCAAGTGAGAGATTTGATATAGTTGACTCTTTTTGAGGCGTATGATTCTTAATATTCTATTCATGCAGGTATAACTAAGATATTTTGAGATTTGAGACAACATTACTCGTGGGATGTAATGAAGTGGGATATTTTTTATTATATGTTGCATTGCCTCAGTCACCAGAAGGTAAGATGAGTACCAGTGACCCAATGGGACACTTATGCAATTATCCATTTCTGAGTGTAAGTGCAAACATGTGACTATGGACATCATTGTGGGTCTCCCTCATCCTTCTAGGGGTTATGACATCATTTGGGTTATTGTTGATCATTTGACCAATTCTGCATACTTCCTTCCTTTCCATTATACCTCAAGTCTTGAGCAGTTTGCCCGTATTTACATTAAGGAGATAGACCAATTGCATAGGGTGGTTGTATCTGTTATATCTGACTAAGGGTGGCAATTTACCCCCAGCTTATTAAGATACTTTCTACGTGTTTTTGGCACTGGGGTTGATCTCACCAGCGCATTTCAACCCTGACTAATGGCTAGTACGAGCACACTATACAGTTTTTGGAGGAATGTTACATGCTTGTATATTGTAGTTTGAAGGCTACTAGGAGTAGTTGTTGTCGTTAGTAGAGTTTTCCTATAATAAAAGCTTTCACACTAGTATTCAGTTTGCCCTACTTAAGGCATTGTATGGACAATGGCATCGTACACCGATCGGCCAGTTTGAGTCCATAGAGTCAAATATATATAGAAAGATTTATTGCAAGATTACCTAGCCAGGGTCTTAGGATAAACAGAGGATTGCTAAGAGTTAGCACAAGAGATATGCCTACTACAGATGTCTACTCTTACAGTCTGAGGTTGAAGACTGAGTATACCTTAGAGTGTTGCCCCTAAAAGGGGTTATGCGATTTAGGAGAAGGGTTAAATTTTGTCCCTAGTACAATGTATTTTTTGAGACCTTCAGATGGGTTAGGTCATTTGCTCATGAGTTGACCATACCTTAATCTTACTCAACTATACATACTGTAATCCATGCATTGATGTTGCACGGATACATTCTAGATGAGTCACATGTGCCACAGTATGAGTCGGTTGAGTTAGATGATCGTCTACCCTTTGTTGAGTAGCCGGTGCCCATTTTAGTAAGGGATTGAACAATGATACACTTCAAGATTATACCGATGATTAACGCTCGGTGATGTCACCGTTCGATTAAGAAGGCTACCTTAAAGATGAAGCACAAATATGGGAGTAGTACCCCGGCCTATCTAAGCCATCAGGTGTGCGTTTCTTTAACTATTCATAGGGCCATCAGGCATGCATTTCTTTTGCTTTTCAGGAAGAAAGACTTGTAAGTGGGGGATCTTGTACTGACCCTCTATGTTATTTTTATATTTCTTTAGTTATGTAGCTAAATTGAGCATATGTATAGTTAACTCGAACCTCTTTTTACCTGTCGGGACTATTGGTATGGTTATGGGCTGAATTTGTTATGAATTGTGTGAGTTTTTTATTTAACTAGAAGTTATAATTGTATAATGGAGATTATTTAAAAAGTCATAGAAAATGGCCTCCAAATGAGATTCTAATGGTCGATTTATGCTAGGAGAGTTGTTTGTTCGAGGTTTGAGAGTCCTTGTATGGATTTAATTAAAAAATTGCGTGATGAGTTCAATCAAAAGCTAAAACTAACTTTTCTAGAAAAAGCTACCTAAACATGCCCAAAATGGACATCTGGTGGCGCAGTTAGCTCCAAAACACGGAAAATAGCTTAAAACTACCCCTAGCGAGGACTTTCGGGTACATTTTTACACACTAAGTTCTTTAAGCTAAAATTATCTGAAAATAGATATGGGACCCTCACTTTTTCATTGTATGCTCTACTGAAAATTCAAACTGCATCGTTTGATCTTGAACATCACAATCCATGTGGTTGCATTATTTTTTTTGCATAAATAGAAATCAGTAGGCCTATGGATCCCCACAAAAAGTTTATGCAATTTATGGTGCAACGATGTGCTGTCAAAATACATCTCATTTGGTGCCTAATATATTGGATTTTGTGTGTTCTCAATGCGACTTTTTATGGTTTTTATGTTTTTTATTTTTGTTTTTTGCAGAAAATACAGGTTCGCTTAATCTTTGGGAAAAGTAGCAAATTTTGTTGAATTTAAGGACCTACAAGACCCACCACGAGTCCCGTCCCAAGCTATGAGTCGTAGGGGATGACAATAGTGATTAACAACTTCCAAAATCAAAATCTATGAAATTGATGTTGAGCCGTACGAGCCCAGAGTATGGCTCGTAGTCCTCACTATGACTCATTGAAGAGGACGTCGTAGAGAATAATACTATTGATTTAATTTTGACAAAGAAATGGAATGCTAGACTACGAGAAGCCATTACGAGTCGTAGACCAGACAATGACTCGTAGTATGGATCGTAGCAGTTAATTCGAAAATGCCAAATGCTGACTATGAAATCCCGATTATGACTCGTAGGTTACCCTGCGAATCATGCCTATGAGCTGTAACATCTAAGTTATTTTAAGGACCTTTTTGTAAATAGTTTAAATGATATAAGTTAGGATTTTTAGAGGAGAATCAGATTGTAGAGAAAATATAATATTTTTCTAGAGAGAATCTTTTAGGGTTTAGAGTAGAATCAGATTGTAGAGAGAATAGAATATTTTTCTAGAGAGAATCTTTTAGGATTTGGAATAGACAACTAGGGTTTCACTTTGAAGAGCCAATTTGGGGATTAGAATCACTTGTAATTCAACTTCATTATTCAAGCTTGTGAATTCAAAATCAAGGTGGTTGTTGTTCTTTATTTTCCTTGGGTAATTTCTCAACTATGTTTATTTTATTCATTCTTTGTGTTTTTTCTCAAGCTATGAATAGCTAAACCCCCACAACATGCGGTTGTGGGAACCATTAATAGCTAGCTTGAAATAACCTAGATTATTTGCATTTCTTTAGTTGGGTATTAGCATGTATTATCAATTTTTTTCTTCGGGTTGCTTGTTATTTCATGGTGGACAACATGAAACCCCGCCTAGTGTCATGATCCTGACCAAGGTAGTGATGAATAGGAAAAGGAAATGGGTGATAGGATTTGATTGATATGTTCTCGTCTAATCAACCAAATCCGACAAAGGAGAGGTTGACTGGGACATAGGTAATGGTTAGTTGGCACACCATGGTAGTCGACCAAGTGCCATGGTGAAATTCGACCTTCACCTTTACCAAAGGGCTGGAAGAACCTAAGCTATCATCTTGCATGCAATGTCCTAATTTAAGTTATATTATCAGGGGTATTTGAGTTAGTGAATCATGAGGAACACAATTCCCAAGTTTCTCTTCAAATTGATTGTCTCTTCGTTATTGTTAGTACAGTTCTTATAGTTATTTCACTATAATTTGCAAAACACCGCACCCTTTTTAGAGAATATAGTTGATTGATGCTTGAAATTATTGTTGGTGAATCAATGTTGTCAACCATGTATTCCTTGTGGATTCGACCATAGCCTTTGGTTAGGTTTATACTTAATAGCGACTACTTTACTGTTGGAGCTTGAACATTAAATTTATGGCGTTGTTGCAAGGGAAAATGACCATGTTTTGACTTGACTTCACTAATAGTTAATTCAAGTGTTGATTTCAAAATTCTCTTATATTTTAATTTTGTTTTTATTAGCTTCTTGGGTGCAGAAATATTGTGGTGGTATCGTTCGTGCTCTGACCAAATATAAGGATCCAATAAGACATTAAGCAATGGCTGGAGAATAACTCATCATCGCAACTAATCTACTTCAATCATTACAAAGAAGTGTTTTATTTTATGTTAGCCATCTGAATATCCTCGTTCCCATTTACAAAAGTTGGCATAAATATGTAGAAAGGTTATGGGAACATGACATCAAGCTTTTGACATAATAGCTCTTTAAATCTTTCCATTTTACTCTCAAATGCGATGTGGTATAGTGATGGTTTACACTTCCCCAAGATTTTTGCACTGACTGGTCAGAGGTGCAAAAAGTTTTCTTAACCTCTTTCCATGTTAGACCTGACAATCACCAATGGGAAGACCAAATTGTCAACTTTCAACGAATTCCAGGCGATTCATTAAGTGTAACATAGGAATGATATAAAGAATGTTTTGGGAGGATTCAAAATCATGGTCTATCAGATGATGAAATAGTAGCAAGCTTCTACCGAGCACTAAATTCTGAATAACAATCTCCGACAGATACTTTATTTGGAAGAGATTGTTGGTCATTCTTGAGGAAGCCATTTACTGAAGTCATTGAGTAAATCGATAAATTCTCTGCTATCTATCAAGTGTACCAGCCACTTCAACATCAACTAGTAGTATGCACTGGCTTGTCTGGAGAAAGTTCTACCCAAGCAGTAAAAAAGAAGTGCAAACATTCAGTTCAAGTTACCACATCAATAGTGCACTATGCATGAATCATCTAAGATTGAGAGTATGTTTGAAATGCCAATCAAGAAAATGGACACATAGGAGGAAATGATGCAGGAGATTAGGTTCAATATCATCAATATAATTTACAAGGTGGGCCAACAAGCATTGGCAATTCAACGACTTGATGAAATGTTCGACTTTATATCCACGCAACTAAAGCATATGCAAAGTGATAAAAGGAGAGGTATGGGAGATGGTGATAAGAAATCATCATCTCTTGAGGAAGTCTGAGTACTCAAAGTTACTAGGTCATGCCACGACGTTAAAAATTCGCTTCTTGGGAGGCAACCCAAGTACTTTTCATATTTTTCACTTATTTTGAGTTTATTTTTCATTGTGTTAATTTCTAGGTAGTGGATTGATTGTGGTTTGTTTTTTTCTTTTATGACATTGAATCAATTGTAAGTTTGGATAATGGTGTATTTTGACATCAAGGTTTGCAGGTATTGAACAAGTGTAGGAAGTTTGAAGAAAATAGCATTGGAAGCAGCTTCTATGACTAGGCCTATGAGTCGTAGTGCACATTACAACTCGTAGTCAAGCTTTATATAGGGTAGTAGTGATGATTTATATTTCACACTCCCACTACGAGGCAACTTTATGACCCGTAGTCCAAGCTACGAGTCATACATGGGGTTCATAGTGCGCAGGTATATTTCTAATTTTTTTATAAGTTTTTAGTTTTCTGTGAGATCAAGACGTATGAGTTGTAGTTAGGCCTACGACCCATAGTCGGGGTCTTGTAGACCTAACTTGATTATTTTAAAAGTTGGCCCGATGGGGGTATTTATGATGTCAAAATTCAATTTTACCCTTAAATCCCCCATTTTAAACCTTAATCCTCTCCCAAATTACTCGCAAATACTTCCCTCATTATTTCGATCAATTTCCTGGTATACCTAAACCATCTTCTGGCGACTTTTCTGGCAAGCATAACAACGCTAATGTTTCAGCCTCCTCTTCTCCTCATTTTTCTCATTTTATCATCGTTTTCTATTGAGGTATGTTCATAAGTTAAATTTCACACACAAAATATGGTGTCTTTTGAACTTCTTTAGTGATTATGCGTTTGAAATTAGTATCAAGAGTATTCATGGGAAAATGTATGCATATGAATGAGAACTAGGGTATTTGTCAATTGTAATTCCTTGAGATTGACTCTAATTGTGAAATTGCCATTGTTGCTTGGTTTGGATGATCATATTTTGCCTTGTATTGTTGATTACATGTTTAGAATGAGTGTGTGATGGTTTGTTAATTGATTAAGTCATGGCTTTATGAAATTTGTGTATGGGGTATGCCTTTCATATTGAAAAATAGTGGTTTAAGTAATCATCTATATTCTTGTCGATTCAATTCCATGAATATTCGTGTTTTTGTGCAAGTGATCTTGTTGTATGTTCTGCGGTTGGCATTTTTGGATTCTTGAATGTGTTGGGGATTTGATGTTTTGATTGTTTGTTATGGAGAAGAAATTTTGGTTTGATTCTTTATTGGAATATCATGCCTGGGTAATGGATATGTTGATGAAATGTTGCTTTGATGTTGTTTTTGTTTGAGTTTTAAATAAATTTTGTAGTCATTTGGTGAGGTTATAGGTACCTCAGGTACCTGATGTCCCCTGCTACGAGGGCCCCCCATCACTTGTAGGACCTACGGGCTGTAGTTGCCCCTCGTAGGGGATAACAATGACCCAAGGTTTCTCAACATTCACCATACGAGACCCATCTATGGGTCGTAGTGTCCACTATGAACCATAGTGAGGTCTTATACACTTCGCTTATGACTTATTTTTGATACTGAAAGTCGGTACGAGCATAGTCATGACTACGAGTGGTAACTGAGTCTTGTACCGGAGTTTAGTATGAACTATTACTACGTACCTGTGGACTACGAGACCACAGTACAACTCCTAGTCTTCACTACTAGTCGTAACTGAGTCAAATATCTACAACCTGTAACTGGTGCAACGTTTATTTTATTGAGCGTTTTTCTTTTTATTATTGTTCATTTCTGTTTGTTTATCTATTTCTATTATTTTTTCACGTAACTTAGGGATTATTGTTGGTTTATATGAATATTTCAAGTACAATGGACCCGAAAAATAGAAATGCAACAATCCAACACTTCAATAGGAGGCTAATGTACCAAGACGCATACGAGGAATACTTTGAAGGCTCAACTAAAGAGCCTAATATCTGGATTGACGATGAGGCTCAGAGGCCTCGTACTAGAGCTCTGACTGCAGGCCACAATGGAAGTTAAAATTACCTCCCAGTTTGATGAGGATCCAAGCATAGATTTGTCTGAGTCTGATGAGGTGCTTTAGGATGTATGAGCAGCTCAGTCCTCAATCGACTCGTCCATTTCTACTGACGATCCTCAGCATCTCCGATTGGGAGTCATGGTCATGGAGGCTATCTACTAGTAGGGGTTGTATCCTAAAGGCCAGGGGAAGCCCAAGAGGTCATTTATAAGGAGACTCGGTTAGTTGATTAAGGCTTAAACCAATTTCCTGAGTTAGTGGCCGACATAGACAAGCATGGGCTCTGATAGCTGATAGAGAAGCTTGGGATATATGCTCAACATCTATTCCAAAAGTCTATGCAGTATATGCAGCCACCATTCTCGGAGATCTTCCTAAGGGACATAAAGGTATTGATAGGCCCTGGTTGAGGGAGGTCCTTAGGCCCTGGTTGAGGGAGGTCCTAGTCCAAGAAAAGTGGGTGAACATTTCAGAGGAGACCATCGACAGAGTATAGTTCGGGCCTACCTACAGAGTACCCTAGTCCATAGCCGAGTATGATAGCTAGATTGATCAGATGAGACAATCTATGATTTGGAAGAATATGGACCTGAGGACCGTGCTCCTAAGATAGGTGGCCAGTCAGATATCAGATAGTGATCTTGAGCCTTCATGGGTCACCACACACATCGAGCCCACAAAATTTTGGTAGTCCATCATCTGATCTCACATCTAACCCAAATATACTGATAATGTTATCACCTTGGAGCAAACGGTCCTACTAGACAGTATCTTAGCTTGCTATGACATTGATTGGGCCCATGCCCTTTCCTATCCTAATCTATAAGCTATGCTTGGAACCCGGGTTGCGCGTATCTCTCCAGCTTGATCCATATGTCAGTGCCCTTCACACCATAGGTCCATCCTGATTAAGGCTGATGAGAATTCTATTGTCTTCCAGCGAGCAACACCGCCTCCCATTCCCGAGCCATTTCCTCTTGAGCCTACTAGAGAGGGTTCGACTCCAGTTTCCAGTACTTCCACTCTAACTTCACCATAGCAGCCCACAATAGCTGACACTGAGACGGGTTCCTCCACAGCCATACCTACGCTAGAGCCATCTATATCTCAAGTTCCTTCTGCAGAATTTCCTATTATATCTGCTATTGCATTTCACGCCACGGTTCATAGGTTATCCAGGAGAGAGGCCCAGCTAGCCAAGTTGATGGAGCAGATCAAGTCGTGGGTTTTTCAAATAGTCTAGGCTTTATAAGAGAGGTCCAAGCCATTCACTCATTTAGTTATGGACCATAGGATGCTTCAGTAGATGCCCGCATCAATGCTTTTGAGGCAAGTGTTCATAAGAGGATTGATGTCGCCTAGCTCGTTGATATGTTTGCCTTCCAGCAAGAGTTGGCCAAACTTAAGGTTGACTTTATCGCTTCACTAGTAGCCCCGATCACAGCTCCGGAGTAGGCACTAGCGAGTTAAGACCTAATTGATCCATTTGATGCTGAGGATAGACCACATGCTCTCAAGAAAAGGCTAATAAAGGAGAGCGATACAGAGGTAGCAAACAAGCAGCAGAGGACTTGTGCAGAGCAGGAGGAGCTTGAAGGGGCTATCACTGATCTTGTAGTGAGAGAGTTAATAGAGGCGGAGGAGCAGAGGAAGGATTTTGAGCTTGAGAGATTGCATGGAGCTGGTAAATCTAGCTTAACTACAACACAGATTACTTAGGGTGAGGGAGCCACCCATGACCAGACTGATGCCGGTGCCTGAGCACCATATTGATGCTTGATGTTTATTTTCGGATATTTCATTCTTATTATTATTTTGGATGATTTTTTCTTATTTAATTCTTGGTATATACTTTGAGGACAAAGTACTTTTGTTTTGGTGGAGTATGGGTAGTTATGGATTAAGGTGAAGTCTGAGTAGCCTTTAATCCATAACTATCCTAGTTTTGATATCCCAAGGTTTTATTGCCATGATTCTTTTTCCTTGTGGATGATGTTATTTTTTATTTTAACCGGAATTTTAAGGTATTTTGGGTAATTTGTGGATATATGGTGATTGACTCTTTTGGCATGTACATAGTTTTGAATGGTTTCATTGAATGTTTTGAATATTAGTACCCACAAAATTTTTTTGATTGTTGGTTATTCTTGTGATCTTGCATGTGTGATTGATTTGGCAATGATTGTTCTGATTAAGTGACGGCGAGTTGATGCTTGAAGCATGATCTGTGAGTCTATGTCGGCTAATTTTGTGTGTTCATGTATTGTGTAGTGATTTAGAAGATTCCTTGTTACGCTAAGTTGGACTAGAGATTACGTTTATTAGCAAAAGATCTTTGGCCATTGTTCTTTAATTAAGTCCACTTTTGCCTAAATGACCCACCAAATGAAAGATTTTACCCCTTATTCCAAATATTTGAGCCTTACATGAACCTTTTCTTTCTTAATACCTAGCTAGCTTAACCTTATTTACTTAAATACCATGATATTGGCCTTGATCTTTCCTTGAACATTCTGAACCTTGATTGAGGAAAAATCCTATGTTGAAGGTGGTTACCAAAAGTTGCCCTGGTTTGGGGAATGGGTATTATGTATTTCACCTCAAGCCAAAAGCCTATGTTGACCGTGGCTTATATTGTGGTATAGTAGAAAAAATGAGGTGATTAGTTAGGAATACAAAGAAAGAATGTAAATTCATTTATCGGGTGAGAGAAAAAGAAGCAAAGATGCCTTAAAATGAGAAGAATAGCAAAATGAGTTCCAAAATAAGGCGCAAGATGAAAAATTAAAAGAAAGTACCCGAAAAAGCTTGAAAATGAAGAATAAGGGAGAAAAATGTGAATATGGTTGAGTTGTTGAGGTGAAAATATTGAAAAACATAGTTCAAGGTTGGCCTTTAGTTACTAATTTAGTTACTAATTGCCCAAAATGCCATACCAAAGCCCCTAAGAGCCTAAGTTACAAGCCTATGAAGTTCGAAAGTTATCCTGATCCAACTAGTCAATAGTCTGGGTTGTGAGTATATAGGAAAGCCTATGGTGTTGGTCATCATACATGAATTTTAGTTTCAAGAGTGAGGATACTTGCACAATCCCTCAATCTACTTTGATTGCTTATTGAGTGAAAGAGAAGGACTTCTTTTCTATGAGGGCATTTGCATTGCATGGTTAGCGTATGACTTGTTTAGTGATTATGGATTGCTGATACTTCTTAGCTTATCATAGTTGGATTGTCAAATGCATCAATGTGCCTAGTTTTACTTGATAGCTACATGACCATGTTCTGAAAGTGCTAGTTTGGGTACCTGAGTTGAAATTGAGTTAAGTACATGCCGGGAGCATGGTTACTATATATTTCTCATTATCTATCTAGATTGAGTCATCGCTTGAGGACAACCAATAATTCTAAGTTGAGGGTGTTGATGTTCTGTCAAAATACAACACATTTGGTGCCTAAAACAAAGGATTTCATGTGTTCTTAATGAGACTTTTTATGGTTTTTATGAATTTTGTGTGTTTTCTTTTTTTGCAAAAAATACAGGTTGGCTTAATATTTGGGAAAATAGAGGATTTTGTTTAACTTAAGGACTTACGAGTCCTATTAACGAATTGTATCCCAAGCTACGAGTCATACAGGACTACAGTAGTGATTAACATCTTCCAAAATCAAAATCTGAGAAATTGAAGTTCAGCCATACGAGCCTAGAGTACAGGTTGCACTCCTCACTTCGACTCATAAAAAGAGACCTCACAGTGATTAACAGTGTTGGTTTAAATTTGACCAAGAAATATAAGGTTGGACTACAAAAAGGCACTACGAGTTGTAGACAAGACAGTGACTTGTATTTTGGATCACAGCTGACTATGAAAACCAAACCTACGAGCGGTAACTACTGCCGACCTGATTTTCTAATTTATTTCTAGGACCTTTTTGTAAATAGTATAAACAATAGAAGTTAAGGTTTTTAGAGGGGTTTCAGATTGTAGAGAGAATAGAATATTTTACTAGCGAGAATCTTTTATTTTTTTAGAGTAGACAACTAGAGTTTCACTTTGAAGACCCAATTTGGGGGTTGGATTAAGTTGTAATTCAACTTCATTATTCAATCTTCTGAATCCAAAATCAAGGTGGTTTATTGTTCTTTATTTTCTATGGATAATTTCTCAACTATGTTTATATTATTCAATGTTTGTGCTTTTGCCTAAGCGATGAGTAGCTAAAGTCCCACAACTTGGGGTTGTGGGAACCACGAGTAGCTAGCTTGAAATAACTCGGATTATTGCATTTCTTTAGTTAGGTATTTGCATGTATTATCCATTTTCCTTCAAACCCTACATAGTGTCATGATCCCGACATGGTGGTGATGAAAAGGGAAAGGAAATGGGTGACAGGATTCAATTAATGTGTTCTTATCTAATTAACCAATCACGATAAAGGAGATGTTGACTGGGATAATAGGTAATAGTTAGTTGGAACACCATGGTAGCCGACCAAGCACCATGGTAAATTCGACCTTCACCTTTACCACAGGACTTGAAGAACCTAAGTTACTATCCTGCATGAAATATCCTAATTGAAGTTATGCTATCCAAGGTATTTGAGTTAGTGAATCATGGGGAACACAATTTTCAAGTTACTCCTCAAATTGATTGTCCCTTCATGATTGTTAGTGGAGTTCTTATAGTTATTTCACTATAATTTATACACCTTCCCCTTCTTTAGAGAATATAGTTGATTGATGCTTGAAATTATTTTGGTAAATCAATGTGAAGGACTCCATATTCCATATGGATTCGACTCTAAGGAATAGTTCGGTCATATACCAAGAAACTAGTACTTGGAGCGTGAACATCATGCAACACCTGCAAAATAAGGCTGACACATAGGATGATATGTTTGATCATCAATTGAAGAAGGATGATACACAATATGAGACCTTGAGGGGGATAAAGTCTGATATCTAAAGCATTAATCAGAAGATCAAGTCACATTCTATTGCTGTCAAGCAGCTAGAGCAATAGTTCGGTCAAATATCAACTCAACTGAGCTAGCGAGATAAATGTACGCTACCTAGCTGAAACGGCCCAAAAAATGCCCAAAAATGTCCCTTGAAAATGCCCAAATTTGTAATTTCCTCATGTCTCAAAATCAGTGCGTGATATCAAAAATCCGATTTTATATCATTCATCGGGGGAAAAATTGAGTGAAAAATGGGTATAACCCCGATTTTAGAGCAAGTGTAGCAAAATTTGATTTTTCCATGTTGGTGTGAAATAGTAAGGGTGTGCAATGATTCTGCGACGTGGACCCATTGTAGACGTGTGTATTTTGTAGCCAATTTTTCTAGTTCAGTCTAAGGCCTTAGGGTCTTGGGCTTAAGCCTTCCTATGCTTAAAAACACCAATATTTAGTTATTTTTCAATCACATATCATCCATGACATTACTCAAAACCCTCTCTAACACTTAGCCGAATATTTCTTCCAAATTCAAGTGTCCCAAACTCTTTTCCGGATTTCAAGGAATTCATTCAAGCTTCAAGTTATCATTCAAATCTTCATCAAGGAAATCCCCAAATTTTAGGTATGTGGGTTTCAACCATTGGTCCCTTTCACTCATGGTGTGCAAACTTCTTTTTAAGTAAATTGCATGTTTCCAAGTAATTTATCTATAGGTATCTCTTTATTATGAAATTTGACTATAAACTGTGTTAATGGGTATATACCTTTACCATTTTTATGGGAGGTGCTACTCCCATCATCCATGTTGGGGTGTATATACCTTGACCACTTTGATGGGGGTTGACATGCCCATCTACCATGTTGAGATGTATATACCTTGACTACTATGATAGGGGGTTACATGCCTATCCACCGATTAGAGGTGTATATATCAATCACATTCCCATTGGGTGACACACCTTGGATTTCAAGTACTAGTTTCCTTGGTCTATGATGGTGTCTTCTTACACATGTAATATGATCTATATATGCATTTTTTACCTCAAGAATTGATCATCCATTCCATGTTGGTATTACACTATCCATGCCTCTGTTTATGCATTTTGACTATGTTGTCTATCTCTTGTTGCATTATATCCTACATACTTAGTACATTCAAATGTACTAACACATACTCTATACCTACATGATGTTACTATGTAGGAACCGAAGGTCCTTACGATCATCCTCCCCGTGGATAGTTGTGCTATGTTTGAAGATAAGCATTGGTGAGTCCTCAAGTTCAGGGACACTTGCTATACTACTCTTGCTTATGTTATTTATTTATGTTGAACGTTTGATCCATTGATGAGGGTGAGCCCGAAAAGTGTCGTGGCTCCCGTTTAAGTCTATATGTAAAGGTGTTGTTGGACAGGTGATTAATTATGCTATATTCTTGATTCTTGCTTTTGTAGTTGTCTAAAACTACCCTTAGTCCCTTTATCCTTATTTCTACTCTGTTGTCGTTGTTTAAGTGATTCTGCAATGAAGGATGTGTAAGTGATATGCTAATCAGCTTGTTTGCGGTCCCTTTATGTCCCCATTCGTCGTGTCACATCTAGGCCCTAGGCTTGGGTCGTGACAAACTTGGTATCAAAGCACTAGGTTGTCAATGGACCTTGGCATCCAAAACACCGTGTCAATTAGAGTCTTGTTCATAGTTGTGACGTGCACCACAATTATGATCAAGAGGCTATGAGGTAATTTAGGATATGTATCCCTTCTTCTTGATCTATGTCGTGCTATAGAAGATAAGGTGAGGCTTCCCCCCAATGAATGTTCTTTTCTATGCTATATCATGCCTATTCAAAGAGGAAGAAAACCCATACTCCCGAAGAACAACTGGCTCATGAAGAGTTTCGGGATGCTATTATCATGCTAGCTCAAGCTATGACTAATCAAATCAACCATGGTGCACCTACTCCAGCATCTAAGTTACATGATTTTATGAGGATGAACCCACTGGAGCTCCATAGGTATAAAATATATGAGGACCCTCAAGAAATTATTGATGAGGTGTACAAAGTGTTGTCTATTATTGGGGTTAGATCGAAGGAGAAGGCGAACTTGGAGGCTTACCAACTCAATGGGTTGGCTCAAATATGGTTTACTCAATGGAAGAAGGAGAAGGCGAACAACAATATGATTCTTTGGGAGGAGTTTAAGGCAATGTTTCTCAATTGGTTCTTTCCTCTTGAACTAATAGAGGCCAAAATGATGAAATTTATGAATTTGAAACAAGGGTCTATGAGTGTGAGGAAGTATGCCCTCAAATTTAACTCACTCTCCAAATATGGTCCGCAATCGGTGGCCGAGCGAAGGTCAAGGATGAACAATTTTATGATGGGTGTATCCAATTTTTTGAATGAGGAGTGTCGTGCTGCCATGCTGATAAGTGATGTGGACTTTTCATGCCTCATGACTTATGCTGAACAATTAGAGCTGCAAAATTTGAGAAAGAGGAGAATGGGTGAGGCTAAGAGGGCCTATTTTGAAGGTAGGTTCCAAAGTCCCAAGGTGACCGGTTTCATCAAGGCTAAAGTTCTTCCAATACTCCTAATAGAAGGTTTGCTGATGAAAACCCAAGGGTCCAAGGTGGTGGTGGTGTCGTGCCTAATCCTATGTGTCCAAGATGTGGTAGAGGTCACAACGGCCCATGTTTAAAGGAAAATAATCCTTGTTATGGTTGTGGTGAAGTGCGTCATAAGGTGATTGATTCTCCTCATAATTAAAACAAGGGTAGAGATGGCCATCCAAAAGGCCAAGGTGCAAATGCAGGTCCTAGATGGAGAGGAGGCAAACAAGGTGGTAACCCAAGGCACAGTCGGTTCTATGCTCATCATGGGAGGCAAGGGGTATATGAGGTGCTCGATGTCATCACCAGTATGTGAAAAGTCTTTGATTTTGAGGTGTATGCATTGATAGACTCGGATGCCACTCTTTTTTTGTTACTCCTTTTGTTCCCAAAAAGTTTCTTGTTAAGCCCAAATTATTTTATGAACCTTATGAGGTGTCTACTCCCGTTGGTGCATCCATTGTTCCTAGAAGGATCTATAGAAGTTGTCCCATTTTTATTTTGCATAAAATGTTGCCTTGAGATTTTTTTGAATTGGATATGGTGTACTTTGATGTCATTTTTGGTATGGATTGGTTGCATGCATACTATGCCTTTATTTTTATAGAACCCGTAGGGTCAAATTCCAATTCCATAAGGAACCTATCCTTGAGTGGGAGAGCCAAAATATGGTGGTGAAGGGTAGATTCATTTATTGCATTAAAGCCCAAAAGTTGATTTCTAAGGGGTGTCTCTATCATCTTGTGAGCGTTAGGGATGTTTAGTCAAAAGTCCTTCCTATAGAGTCGTTTCTGGTGGTTAATGAGTTACTTGATGTCTTTCCTAATGAGCTTCCCGATGTTCCTCCCGAAAGGGAAATAGATTTTGGTATAAACCTCCTTCCCGATACTCAACCCATTTCTATTCCTTCTTATTGTATAGCCCCGGAGGAGTTAAAGGGATTGAAGGAGAAGTTGAGGGATTTGTTGGAGAAGGATTTTATTAGGCCTAGTCAATCACTTTGGGGTGCACTAATGTTATTTGTGAAGAAGAATGATTGTTCTCTTAGAATGTGCATTGACTAACGACAACTTATTAATGTCACTATAAATAATAAGTATCATTTACCAAGGATTGATGGTCTTTTTGACCAAGTTTAGGGAGCTAGTCACTTCTCTAAGATTGATATTCGGTCTGGGTATTACCAAGTGTGAGTGAGGGAGTGTGACCTTCCCAAGACAACCTTCCGAACTAGGTATCAACACTATGAGTTTGTGGTTATGTCCTAAGGTTTGACTAATGTACCGTCTATCTTCATGGATCTTATGCATAGGGTCTTCAGGTGATGTTACAGATCTTGAGGGAGGAGATGTTCTGTGCAAAGTATGAAAAATATGAGTTTTGGTTGAAAGAGGTTGTTTTCTTAGCTCATGTGTTGTCCGGTGCTGGTAGAAGTATAGATCCTAAGAAGATAGAGGTGATTAGAAATTCACCTAGACCTTTGACTCCATCAGATATTAGAAGTTTCTTATGTTTTACGAGTTATTACCATAGTTTTGTCAGTGGTTTCTCTTCTATTGCTTCTCCCATTACTAAATTGACCCAAAAAAGGCAAAATATTTGTAGACTGATGAGTGTGAAAAGAGTTTCCAAACATTGAAAGGTAAGCTTGTCTTTGCTCCTATCTTGTCTTTACAGAAAAGGTTGGAATGGTTTGTTGTGTATTTTGATGCCTTACAAATTGGTTTTGCTTGTGTTTTCATTTCAAGTGGTAAGGTGATAGCTTATGCCTCTAGATAACATAAGGTGCATGAAAAGAATTATCCTACCCATGATCTTGAATTGGCCGTCGTGGTATTTTCTTTGAAAATTTTGCATCATTACTTCTATGGGGTGCATTCTCATGCCCCGGACCTACAACCTAGACATGACCGGCGAATGGGGAACCCGATGGAAGTCCAAACAAGACTCATATTATATCATTACACATCCTTGGTCATGGAAGCAATTGAAATTTCACTAGGTAATAATCATAAACAAGGGGATTGGTACTAAAGGGTAGACTTCCATATCAACACATAAAGAAAGAAGAGAGTCAAGTCTTAAATCACAACTACATTTCATGTCAAACAACACCTCTACAACATAGATAAGAGCGGGGGCCAAGACAAGCAACCAGGCTCACCATAAGCTAACTTAAAACATCCGTCTAGCAACTAGGAGAACCAATAGGAGCTTTGGTTCCTACATGGTGATATCATGTAGGCATAGAATTTATGTTAGTACATTTGAAGTTGTAAGTATGTAGGATACAATGTAACAAGATATGGACATCATAGGCAAAATGCATAATCATAAGCAATGAATAACATACTATGAATGATGCTTGAAGTGAAACCATGCTTATATAGATCATAATATAAGTGTAAGGAGTGACCATTATAGTGCAAGCCAAGGCCTACTACCCCGTTAGATAGGCGCATGAGATACGAAATCCTTCATGAGGTTGATGGAATACAAACCGTCCACTGAGGTTGACGGAGTACAAAACCCCCATCAAAGTTGACAGAGTACAAACCCCCCATCATGGTTGATGGGTACCAACCCTCAACAAGATTACCCAGGCCTAACCACCCCATAAGATAGGATACCAATGTACCAACCCCTCGATAGGTTATCCGGACCTACAACCCCCAGAACTAGGCTTAGTCATCCCTAACACTGTATAGAGATGATAGCACATATATATATATATATATACACACACACACACGCTCCTCTCGTCTTCAAAAAGTCATCTTATCCATAAATTCTTCTCATCATCGTATAATCATCATATTCACACATTTCTTTCACAATCTTATAGTCATCATATACATACATTACTTTCATAATCATTTCATCATGATCTCATCATTATTTCATCATCATTCAATCATCATTTAATCATCATATAGTCATTCAACTCATATGACATACATTGGACCTTCAATTCCTCATGAATCCATAATTGGACATTTTATCAAACACTTAGAGGGTGTGAAATGCTAGTTTAAAACTATGGAGTTCAGGAGTGAAATCACTCTAGAAAATTCAGTATAAAAACCTTTAATAGAGACTTGGTAACAGCCTCAAGAAATATACATCAAAAACCTTCATCAAATCTTTCAATAGACCATAGATTCATAGATCAAAATATAGTAAATCAGTCACAATTTCGTAAACTAAAACATAGTGTGCAGTGATTTTCATAATAGATAATACCCATGAATAATTCAACTTTAAATCATGCAATTTTGAGTAAAAGAGCCTGGGTATAATTGGTGAAAGGAATCCATGAAAGAAACCCACATACCTTATCCTTTGGAGAATCCTTGAAGAAGATTGGAGATGGAGACTTGAAGCTTGGTTGAATTCCTTAAGATCCGGAGAGGGTTTTTGGCCCTTGAATTTTGAGAGAAATATAAGACTAAGTATTTGAGTTAGTATGCGAGAATGGTTTGAATAATTTGAGGATGAAAAATGACTAAGCACCGGTATTTCCTTGTGAGGGAAGGCCTAGGCCCAAGACTTGAAAGTCTTTGACCGAACTGAAAAACTGGACAAAAAAATACACTGCACGGATCAACACTGTTTTTCATCAAACTTGAATTTTTTAAATTCGCTATGGTTTCTCTAGAATCGAGGTTAGACCCTATTTCCCCTAAATTTGACCTCCTAAACAAGAATATGAAGTCGTATTTTCGATATCATGCATGGATTTTGAGATATATGGAAATTACAATTTCGGGCACTTTCGAAGCACATTTTGAGGAAATTCTTGGATCAATTCAATATCTCCTCCTTAGGAACATTTGTCGCCAAATGTCAAAGAAACATATGAGAGAAGAGTAATCATAAAGAGATCAGCCCCAACAAAAATTTAACAACACACTTAAAAACTCATTTTCAAAATCTCAACATAAGTGTATAATCACCATGAACCCTTTCAATATAAATATATATACATGCAAATGACTTAGGGGCTGAAACATAAGACTTGGAAGCATATAAGGACTTTAGGTCTTGCTATAAGCTTGAATAGAATAAAAGAGGTATGAATATTGCTCCACTATGACCGTTACAACTTGCAGAGGCACTTCCGACTTGGCGATTCTTCCAATGGGATTTGACGAACACTACACCTTACAAATCAACCTTTATTCATATCCACCCTACTTTCCATTGGACCTTCTCATAAGTGAACTCGTCCTCCACATCATCCACAACCTCAAGAGTCCTATAACACTAGAATCACCTACACACCTCCTCAATCATAGAACCATGAAGAACTGGACGAACTATATCCTAATCAAAAGGAAAGTCCCATTTGTATGCAGCCTCACTAAACTGCCTCAACACCCTATGAATACTCACACACCTTTTATGAGCGAAACCTTCAATTGGCCCCAATCACTAACTTTGAATATAAGCTCTTTTCTCCTCATTTCGACATATGACCTTTGATGACTTGAACTATCTCTAACTTATCCCAATCAACCTTACCTTCTCCATGCCTTCCATAATCAGATTTGTACCCAATAAATTCATTTCTCCCTCTTCAAACCACCCAACTAGTGATCTACGATGCCACCATATAGACCCTCAAAAGGACCCATATCAATGCTAGAATGATAGGTACTACTATTCTTATCAAGGACCCTCTTCCGCAAGCCATCAACACTAGTCACCCACAACATCCTTAGTACCTAAGGGAAAAATTTCCCCCTTGGGAGACAACATTCACTCTATCATATTTTCACCTAAAACTTCCAACTCTAATAAAGCGGAATCAAGGTCTTGCTTAAGCTGGGCCACTTCAACCAAAGAAGATTTGGAACCATCATGAATACTACACCTCCATGGTCAACTTCCTCCAAACTAACCCCCAACCTAGCCAACCAATGGACCTCTCTAATTACCTCTTAGCCACCATCATCCACTTATGCTAGGTTACCCTAGACACCTCACTTAGAGCAACCACAACATTAGCCTTACCAGGACGATAACACACACTCATATCACAATCCCTATGAAGTTCTAACAACCTCCGCGTCTCAAGATAATACCCCTTTAAATGAACACATATTGGAGGCTCTAGTTAACAGTAAATATATCAACATGCACCCTATACAATCAATGCCATCAAATTCAAAGCAATTACCACATCGGCCAACTCAAAGTCATAGGTAGGATAACCCTTCTCATGCATCTCAAATCATCTAAAAGCATATACTTCCATCTAACCATCTTGCATCAATACACAACCCAAACAAATCCGGACAATCACAATGCACAACAAATCCTTCCACCCCATCTGGTGAGGACAAGATAGGAGCAGAGGCAACTCATCCTTCATTTGGGTCAACTTAGCCAAGGGAAAAGAAATACAAGAGAACCCATTCACAAGCTTCCTAATCTGAAAAGACACTTAGGGATACTACTTATCCTCATCATCACTTAGGAATAAAACCCGAATCAAAGATCAAGAGTAGAGAAGTGACTAACCCATTTTAGTTGACCAATTAGACCGACCATTCTTAACCATCATATTACAACCTTACAGGCAAGCCTCGGGAAAGTCTAGGTTTGCTCCTAGCTCCATCTGGGCCGGCATCTTCGAATCTTTAATACAACCTTTTCTGATCCCGCTGGAGGGGGATACCCCTTTCAGATATTCACGACCAAGAAGTACTGGTTTCTTTGATTTCAATTGGGAAAGGTTTGAAAGTCTTGCCAATCGTCCTAGCATATGAGGGTTTAGGAAGAGATCTCCTAAAAAAGAAGTAACTTCGGCAAAGCCACAAAAATCTCAAGTGGGCTCTCCACAACCCTAAATAGGCAGATGCCCTTTCCCTACAATCTAAGGTGATGCAATATACAATTAGTCGAACCACCTTAAGAGCTCCAATCCAACAAATTTAGTTCAACCAAAATCACAAGACATGACCCAATGCATTAAGAACATGGGGCAACCCTTTGAGACCAATTTTACCTTAAGACAAGAAATAGACTTACCCCTTAGCAACCACATTACAAGCCCCCCACTCAAGGACGGACTCAATAGAGAATCAGAACTTAAGTCTACGGTCCTCATATCAAGCAAAACCCAACATGCATGCAACTAATCCACCCCAAGTATAATATCAAGGTCCACCACAACAAATCCAACAAGTCACAAGGCAAGACCTAATGCAATATGAACAGGGAGCAACATTAATGACCTCTCAAAAAATAATAGGGTCATACATTAGCTGAACACCAAAGAGAGTTGGACACACATGAACCCCACTACCAACAAAAAGAATAAAGAAAGAAATAGTGGGACACCGCCCATCAATGCAAACACATCAAAGCAAAACAAAATTTCAACATATTAGTAGCAACATTGGGAACCTTATCCCCTTCTCAAGCCACTTGATCAACATGACCACCTTTACTCTTGTAGTGACCGTATGGGCAGTCCAAAATTTTGTGGCCTGTCTCACAACACCAAAAGCATACACCTATGTTCCTCCAACACAGACCACGATGGTCGTTCCTACATATAGGACACTTGGGAATAGTCATCCCACCATCACCTCTTATGCTCGCATTGCGTTTATGAGGGGAACCATTTTAACTTATGATCCAACTCTCCACAACCATAACAAGAGTCAGTACCACTCAAACATGGTCTATCATGGCGCCTACCACACTTTGGGTACCTAACATGAGACACCACACCACCTCTACCTTTGGAACTTTCCTTCAATACAGGCCCTCTTGGCCTCACTACCTCTCCTATTATCATTTGAAGTCTCAGGAGCATTTACTTGTTGATCGAGGTGAGTTGCCAATTTCATCGCCGCTTTGACCAATACCCATAGAGCATTGCGAACCTCCGCATTCGTCATAGTAACTCCACGAGTAGTTTGAGTCATTTCCCATAATATAACGATTAGGGATTAGCAATAAGACCTAGGGGACCTAACTCCATCACCTGACATAGATCATGGAGAAGTGAAACATTTCCTAGAACGCCTCATAGCCTCATATTCATAGTTGTGGCATGCTTCACAACCATGAATAAGTCTCTAATCAATGCAGTGTGTTGGACGCCGAGGATATAAAAACCTATTGCCCTGATACCTCCTTTGTCACACCCTGGACCTAGGGCCTACATATGACTAGCGAATGGGGAACCTAAAGGAACCCCAAATAAGCTTCATAGCATATTATTACACATCCTTAGTCGTGGAAGCAATTGAAATGTCAATAGGTAATAATCACAAACAAGGGGATTGGGACTAGAGGGTAGACTTCCATATCAAAACATCATGAAACAAGAGAGTCAAGGCTCAAATCATAGCTACAGATCATATCCAACAATATCTCTACCACATAGATAAGAGCGGGGACAAACACAAGCAACCGGGCTCACCATCATGATAATAACAATAGGTAATCCAAACATACAAGACATTATCTAAACATAAGCTTGAGAGAAGATAGATATTGTCCCCGGACTTGAAGACTCAACATAAACTAACTTGAACAATCTGTCTAGCCACAAGGAGAATCAATAGGAGCTCCGATTTCTACATGGTGATATCATGTCGGCATATAGTATATGTTAGTATGTTTGAATGTACTAAGTATGTAAGATGCAATGCAATAAGAGATGGACATCATAGGAAAAATGCATAATCACAAGTAATGAATAACATAGAAATAATATGACATGTATGAATGATGCTTGAAATAAAACCAAGCTTATATGGATCATAATATGAGTGTAAGGAGTGACATTATAGTGAAATCCAAGGCCTACCACCCCCTTCGATAGGCGCATGAGGTACAAACTCCTTCACGAGGTTGATGGAGTATGAACCCCCCACCAAGGTTGACGGAGTACAAACCCCTCATCAATGTTGACAGAGTACAAACCCCCCATAAAGGTTGACAGAGTACAAACCCCCAATAAAGGTTGACAGCATACAAACCCCCCATCAACTTTAATGGGTACCAACCCTAACAAGGTTATCTCGGCTTACCACTGCCTGATCTAGGCGACCAACGAACCAACCCCTCGATAGGTTACCCAGGCCTATAACCCCCCGAGGTAGGTTTGGTCATCCCCAATATTATATAGAGATAATATCATATATATATATATATGTGTGTATATTTACATATACACTCGTCCCACCATCATATAGTCATCCTAACCATACATTCTTCTCATCATCATATAATCATCATATTCACACATTCCTTTAATCATCATATAGTCATCGTATACATACATTACATTCGTAATCATTTAATCATCATCTAATTATCATTCCATAGTCATACACTCATTCAACTCATAAGACATACATTGGACATTCAATTCCTCAAGAATCCATAACCAAAAATTTTATCAAACACTTAGAGGGTGTGTCATGCTAGTGTAAAACCATACAATTCAAGAGTGAAATCAAGCTAGCAAAATCAGTGTTAAACCTTCAACAGATTTTTAGTAAAACCCTCAAGCAATATACATCAAAACCCTTCATCAAATCTTACAATAAACCTTAGATTCATAGTTCTAAATATAGTAAAATAGTCACAATTTCATAAACCACAACGTAGTGTGCAGTGATTTTTATAATAGATAAGACCTATGAATAAATCAACTTTAAATTATGCAATTCTGAGGAAAAACGTCTGGATATCATGGGTGAAAGGAACCCATGAAAGAAACCCACATAACTTATCCTTTGGAGAGTCCTTAAAGAGGATTGGAGATGGAGAGTTGAACCTTGGTTGAATTCCTTAATATCTGTAAAGGGTTTTGGCCCTTGAATTTTGACAGAAATATAAGACATTGTTTGAGTGAGTATTAGGGAATGTTTTGAATGATATGAGGTGAAAAATAGCTAAGTAAAGGTATTTTGTCATGTGAAAAGGCCTAGGCCCAAGACATAAAAGTCTTGGACTGAACTGAAAAATTGGGCAATAAAATACACTGGGGCGTGACGCGGATCAACAACTTTTTTCGTCTGACTTGAAATTTTGAAATTCGCTGCGATTGCTCTAAAATCAGGGTAAGACCCTTTTCCCACTAAATATGACCCCCTGAATAATAATATGAAGTTAGATTTTTGATAACATATACGAATTTTAAGATATATAGAAATTACAATTCTGGGTCCAAGACACATTTTTGGGTAATTTTGCGGTCGTTTCATGCATGCTAATGTGTTTACCGATCATAAGAGTCTCCAATATGTGTTCACCCAAAAAGGTCTCAACTTAGGACAATAGATGTGGTTAGAGATTCTTAAAGATTATGATATGAGTGTGCATTATCATCCCAGTAAGGCTAATATGCCCTGTCACATCACCGTTTTGCATAGCAGCTATTTTTGATCGATATGACGCCAACTTTGTAAATCTTCTGACCCTCTTATCTATAGCCATGTAGTTCATAATTGTTATACCTTGATAGGTTTAGTCCTAATTTAAATCATGGGTATTTGTGCTTTGTCTGTGTTAACAATTTGCCTAGCTATTTTGGGTAACTAATTAAAATGTGTATATAGCAGGGATGTTTGTGCATTAGCTACCTGATTTGCAGTGTAATCCGCTAATTGATTCCCTTCCCTATATATATGTTGAATGTTAATGTGTTATTATTGTATATGCCTCTGCATCTCCTCAATCACTTCCACAACTTCCAATGGGATCTTCCAGCTTCTATCAATTATATTAAGCATAGCCAATGAGTCTGTTTCCAATGTCTTATTCACATGTACTTCTGTTAGCCAATATAATAGTGCTTCAAGAATAGCTTGTGCCTTATCTTAGATATTGGTCCTTTGTCCCAATAGTCCAACTTGAGTATAGCATAAGTCACCCCTATGATCCGTTATGCAGAACCCATAGAAGCTAGGATCAGGATTGCCTCTGCTAGTACCATTTGTGTTACATTTCTGATGTCCCATGGATGGTGGAGCCTATGTTACTATCAGATGATAGATAGTTGGTTTACCCTAAGATCTTGAGCATTTCCTCCTAGGCTAGGTTCATCATCCTCATTTTGGGGTATAATGCTCTAATAAGATAATGAACATTAGCCTGTATGTTATGGAACATAGTATAGATGGATGTATCCCCTCCATGTCTTTTAGTGTTCCTTCTTTTCCATAGTTCCCAGCATATCAATAGTGGGACTACATTATATATTTGTTATATCCTATGTGTTTCCCCTCTAATCTAGCATTCTTTGATCATTTATTGTGGCTCAAGACCATCCCGTGTAATACCTGCACACCTAGGAAAATATGCCCAAACTGTCTTGGCTATTGGTGTTGTAAAGAAAACAAGCTTCATTTTTTCCTGTAACCCTCTTTCACGGCATTGGCACTATGATGCCTAGCATATACCCATCCTTTTTAGATTGTCTTCAGTTGCTATTCTACCATTCCAAGCTTTCGAGAAAAAGAAATTAATTTTGAAAGGTACTGCTTTCACCACAGTAACCTATCCTCCTATTTTTTGGCACTCCTAGCTCTTACAACTTCCTAAGATATTTTGCCTGAGAAGTCACAAGAACTCTTGCCTATCCACAAGGCGTTATTTGGTTCCTTATTTATGTCTGGTGGTTAGATACTGTCACAAGTGTGGTCCGCAATGTCTGGATCAGTTAAATAAACACCCAACCTTTGTTTTTCCTATTCACCATCTCTGGTAAAGTTCGTTATCTCTACTTCTTCCTATGAGTTGTTGCAATGTTCTATGTAATACAAAGCCCCCAACTTAGACCAATTGTCCAACCAAAAACTAGAGTTACCAGATTTAACTTGCCACCAGATATTGTGGTCCACCACTTCTCTAATGTTTATCATCTTTCTCCAGTCATGAGAAGCACCATTTCCATTAGCAATGACTAAGTGAAGACTTTTACAATACTTGTTCAACATGAATATACCCCAAAGTGAAGCTGTGGAAGTTCTGAAATTCCACCATAACTTTGCTAATAAGGCATCAACCATGTGATGTAAGGATCTAAATCCAATACCCCATCCTTTTGGGGTAAGCCTAGGGAGTCCCAAGCAACCTAATTCTTTCCTTTTGTCTCTCCACTATTGCCTCAAATGCATTTAACAATGACTTTCTGAATGAAATCAATTACTCATTTTGGAGGATTCATCACAGATAGTTGATATACTTGGAGGGACTGTAGAACATATATGACTAAAATATACCTACCCCTAAAAGACAACAGCCTACTCTTCCATGAATGGATTTTGGCAGTCACCTTCTTATTCAATCCTTCAAGATACTTCTTTTTTTCTCCTCCCATAAAATATTGGGCATCCCAGATATGTGAAGGTGAAAGATCCTTGCCCAATTTTTGTTCATTTTCTTACTTCTTTGCCCATAGTATTTTGAACTTTGCCATGTAGATACAAAAAAATCTTTGTCAGATGTAATGGCCCCAAAAAGTGCTCGAAATTGTGCCTCGCAAATGCCTGGAATCATAATTTCCATATATCTCGATTTGTGCGTGATATTGAAAATCGTACCTCATATTCTTGTTTAGGGGGTCATTTTGAGTGAAAAATGGGTCTAACTCCGATTTTAGAACAAACGATTATGAACTTCGATTCTCTAAAATTTCAATTCCAGAGAGCTTTTCGCGCCCCTAGCGCGACGCACCAAGGGCGCCAATAGTGTATATTTTTGGCCAATTTTTGACTTAGGTCCAATACTTTTTAAGTCATGGGGCTAAGTATTCCTTAACATGTAAATGCCTATACTTAACCATTTTTCACCCTCATATCATTGTAAACATTACCAAATACTCATTCAACCACTAAGCTAAATATTTTACTCCTAAATTCAAGTCCCAAACCATCTTCCGGATCTCAAGGATTTTGCTCAAATTTTAAGTCTCCATCTCCAATCTTCATCAAGTTCATCTCAAAGTTAAAGTTTGTTGGTTTTTCTCATGGATTCTTTCACCCATGATTCCCATCTCTCCTTACTCAAAATTGCATGATTTAATGTTTTACTCATGGGTCTTATCCATTATGAAAATCACTGCACACTATGTTGGGGCTCGTGAAGTAGTGACTGTTTTACCATGTTTTGAACATGAATCTAACATCTATTGTAATATTTCATGAAGGGCTTTGATGTATATTTCTTGAGCGTGTTACGAAGTATCTATTGATAGTTTTACATTGACTATACTAGCATGATTTCACTCTTGAATTGCATAGTTTTACACTATCATTACACACTCTCTAAGTGTTTTATAAAGTGTTCAATTATGGATTATTGATGAATTGAAGGTCCAATGTATGTCTTATGAGTTGAATGACTATATGATAAAGAAATGATAATGAAATGATAATGGAATCATGATTAAAAGGAATGTATGTATATTATGATGAAGGGAGTGTATATATATATATGTGATATTATCTTTATAAAGTGTTGGGGATGACTAAGCCTAGCTTGGGGGTTTGTAGGCCCAGGTAACCTATCAGGGTATGTACCTTGGTTGCCTGTCTTGGGGGGTGGTTGGCCCGGGTAATATTATGGGGGTTGGTACACATCAACCTTGATAGAGGGTTTGTACTTTGTCAATGTTGATGGGGGGTTTTGTACTCCGTCAACCTCGATGGGGGGTTTATACTCCATCAACGTTATAAAGGGGTTCGTACCTCATGCAACTATCCAAGGGATGGTAGGCCTTGGCTTGAACTATAATGGTCGCTCCTTACACTTGTATTATGATCTATGTAAGCATGGTTTTACTTCAAGCATCACTCATGCATGCCATATTGTTAGTATGTTACTCATTGTTATGATTACGCATTTTGCTTATTGTACAAACCTCTTATTACATTGCATCCTAGATATATTGTACATTCAAATGTACTAACGTATACTCTATGCCTGCATAATGTCACTATGTAGGAACCAGTGTATGTAGGAACCAGTGTACCTGTTGATTATCCTCGTCCACGTTGCTAAAATGACTTCTATCATGCTTGTTAGTGAGTCCTCCATTCTGGGGATGTTACTTATGATCTCTCGCTATGTATTAAGACTTTTCTCTCTTTGACTTATGTATTGACTATAAGGGTGAGCCCGGTTGCGTTGTCTTGGCCCATGCTCTTATCTATGTAGTAGAGGTGTTGTTGGACATGATATATATCTATGGTATGAGCTTTTACTCTATTGACTCTTGATGTTTATGATATGAAGATTTAACTTTAGTCCCATTTCCCCTTGTTTACGTTTACCTTTTCTTGTCATTCTAATTACTTCCGCGACCAAGGATGTGCACAATATGCTATGAGGCTTATTAGGGGTCTCTTTGGATTCCCCATTAACTAGTCTCGTCCAGGCCCTAGGCTTGGGTCATGACAAAAGTGGTATTGGAGCACTAGGTTGTTAGAACCTTGAAGTCCAATACACCACATTGATTAGAGTCTTATTCATTATTGTGTTGTGCACCACAAATATTAGTAGGAGGCTATGAGATGTTTTAGGAAATATTTCTCTTCTTCATTTTCTAAGTCTTGCTATAGATTTAAAGTAAGCTTTCCCCTTAACAATTATTTTTTACTATGGTAGATCATGCCTAATACATGGGGAAGATGAGCCCGCATGCCCAAGGAGCAACCGACTAATGGAGAGCTTATGGATTCTCTCACCTTACAAGTGGTGGCTAATCAAGTAAACAAGGGGCCCAAGCCCCTCATGCTCCTACACAGGCCTCTCAGGTGAGAGACTTCATGAGAATGAATCCCCCCAGAATTCCATGGGTCAAAGATCAGTGAGAACCCCAAGAGTTCATTGATGAGGTATACAAATTTTTGGCCATCATGGGTGTGAGGTCGGAGGATAAGGCGGAGTTGGGCCTACCACTAAAAGCGATAGTGCAAATGTGGTATAACCAATGGAAGGAGGAAAACAGAGCCAATTATATGGTACTTTTAGAGGAGTTCAAAGTAGCCTTTGTTAATTGGTTCTTTCCCCTTGAATTAAGGGAAACTAAGTTGCTGGAATTTATGAATTTGAGACAAGTTCTTATGAGTGTGAGGGAGTATGCCCTCAAGTTTACCCAACTCTCTAAGCTTGCTCCGCATTTGGTAGCCGACTCAAGATCTAGGATGAACAAATTTGTGATGGGTGTTTCCGACTTGGTTAGTGAAGAATGTCGTTCTGCCATGTTGATTAATGACATGGACTTTTCATATTTGATGACCTATGCTGAGCAAATGGAAGAGGAGAAATTGAGGAAGAAAAGGGGGTATGAGGACAAAAGGGCCCGTTTTGAGGGTATGTTCCAAAGGAGTGGCCAGTTCCATCAAGGCCAAAGGACTACTCATATATTTTATAAGAAGGTTGAAAATGATCTTCCAAGGGCCCAAGGTGTATGGGGTATGGCTCCTATTAATGTTTGTCCGAAGTGTGGCAAGGGTCGAGGTGGCCCGTAATGGATGAATAATGATGCTTGTTATGGTTGCGGAGAAATAGGTCATAAGGCAATAGATTGCCCTCGAAACTGTAACATGGGGAAGGAGGTTTGTCCACAAGGTGCTGATGCGGGTCTCATTGGGGAGAGGTAGCCGGCAAGATGGTGCCCCAAGGCACAACCGGTTCTATGCTTTGTATGAGAGGAAAGGGGTTGATGATGTCCCAAATGGTGTTACCGGTATGTTGAAAATCTTTGACTTTGTTGTGTATGCATTGATTGACTCGGGTGCCACCATGTCTTTTGTTACCCCCTTTGTTCCCCAAAAGTTCCATGTTGACCCCGAGTTGTTGCATGAGTCATATGAGGTGTCTACTCCTATTGGTGTGTCTATTGTTGCTAGAAAAGTTTATGGAAGCTGTCCTATTTGCATCTAGCATAAAATATTACCTTGTGATCTTGTTGAGTTAGACATGGTTGATTTTAATATTTTTCTTGGGATGGATTAGTAGCATGCATACTATGCTTCTATTGAATGTAGAACCCGTAGGGTTAAATTCCAATTTCCAAATGAACCTGTCCTTCAGTGGGAAAGTCAAGATGTGGTGGTAAAGGGAAGATTCATATCTTGCATTAAAGCCAATAAGTTGATCTCTAAGGGGTGTCTTTACCATCTTGTAAGGGTTAGGGATATGGAGTCTGAAGTCCTTCCTGTAGAGTATGTCCTGGTTGTAAATGAGTCTCTTGATGTCTTCCCAAATAACCTTCTCGGTGTTCCTCTAGATATGGAAATAGACTTTTGCATAGAACTCCTCCCCGATACTCAACCCAGTTCTATTCCCTCATACCATAAGTCCCTGACAAAGTTAAAGGAACAATTGAGGGACTTGTTAGACAAGTGATTTATTAGACCTATCTAATCACCTTAGGGTGCTCCAGTGTTGTTCGTTAAAAAGAAGGATGGGTCTTTTAGGATATGTATTGACTACCAGCAACTCAATAGGGTCACCATCAAGAATAGGTATCCTCTTCAAAGGATTGATGATTTGTTTGACCAATTTCAAGGGGATAGCCATTTCCCTAAGATTGATCGTCTGTCTGGTTATCATCAAGTGAAAGTGAGGGAGTGTGATATTCCCAAGATGGACTTTCGTACTAGGTGGAGGCATTACGAATTTGTTGTGATATCTTTTGGGTTGAGCAATACACCGGCCATTATTATGGACCTAATGAATAGGGTATTTAAACCCTACCCTAATTCCTTTGTTGTGGTTTTCATTGACGATATTTTGATCTATTCTCGTAGTGAGGAGAAGAATAAGGATCATTTGAGGATTGCATGGCAAAGATTAAGGGAGGAGGAATTGTATGCTAAATATGAAAAGTGTGAATTTTTGTTGTTTGCTAGGACATGTGGTGTCGGGAATGGTATAAAGGTGCATATAAAGAAGACCAATGTGATTAGAAATTTTCCTAGACCATTGATCCCGTCGGACATTAGGAGTTTCTTAGGCTTAGCGGGCTATTATCGGAGGTTTGTTAATGGTTTCGCTTCTATTGATTCCCCTATGACAAAATTGACTCAAAAGAAGGCTAAGTTTTTGTGGTCCGATGATTGTGAACGGAGTTTTCAAACATTAAAATATAAACTTTTGTCTACTCCTATATTGTCACTACCGGATGGGCTTGAGAGGTTTATTGTGTGTTGTGATGCTTCACAGGTTGGTTTGGGTTGTGTATTAATGCAAAATGGTAAGTTCATAGCCTATGCTTCTAGAAAACTCGAAGTGCATGAAAAGAACTACCCTACCCATGATCTTGAATTAGCCGCCGTTGTGTTTGCATTTAAGATTTGGCATCATTACTAATATGGGGTACATATTGATGTATTCACCGATCATAAGAGCCTCTAATATGTTTTCACTTAAAAGGATCTCAACTTAATGCAAAGGAGATGGTTATAACTTCTTCAGGACTATGATATGAGTGTGCATTATCATCCCGATAAGGCAAATGTGGTGGTGTATGCTTTGAGTTGGGTATCTATGTATAGCCTAGTACATGTTGATGGTGGTGATAAGGAAATGGCTAGGGAGCTTCATCGATTACCTAGATTGGGAGTTAGGTTGGTAATAATGGAGTGGTTGTTGTTGATGGTTCTATGTCTTCTTTGGTTGACGAGGTGATGGCAAAACATGATCTTGATCCCTCTTTGTTAGAATTGAAGCCCTTGGTGAAAGAGGGCAAGGTGGAGGTTTTCTCCCAAGGGGGAGATGGTGCCTTTAGGTACCAAAGTAGGTTCTGTGTGCCTTCTGTTAATGGTTTGAGGGAGAGAATCCTTGATGAGGCCCATAACTCTTCTTATTCTATCCACCTCGGTTCCACCAAAATGTATAGGGACTTAAGGGATGTGTATTGTTGGGGAGGGATGAAGAGAGAAATTGCCAAATTCAGTTCCGGTTTTCATTGTTGTCAATAAGTCGAAGCCGAACATTAAAGGCTAGGTGGACTACCCCAAGACATTGAGATTCCTACTTGGAAGTGGGAGATGATTGATATGTATTTTGTGATTGGGTTGCCCAAGACTAGAAAGGGTTTTGATTCCATTTGGGTTGTGGATGATAGGATGACAAAATTGACTCACTTTCTATCGATTAAGACCATATATGGGGCTGAAGATTATACAAGATTGTACATTCATGACATGGTATGGTTTCATGGGGTTCCTTTTTCCATCATATTAGATCACGGGGCATAATTCACTTCACACTTTTGGAGGTCCTTTCAAAGGGGTCTTGGTACTATAGTTAAGCTTTCTACGGCCTTCCACCCTCAAACAGATGGCTAAGCCGAGGGAACCATCCAAACACTTGAGAATATGCTTAAAGCACGTTGAAACTTAAAGGAAGTTGGGATGATCATCTTCCATTGATTGAGTTTGCCTACAACAGTAGCTGATATTCTAGCATCGGTATGACTCCTTTTGAGGCTCTCTATGGTAGGCATTTTAGATAACCAGTGGGGTGGTTTGAGGTTGCTGAGGTGGCCTTGTTAGGACCATATCTAGTTATGGAGGCTCCTGAGAAGTTTAAAATGATTAGAGAAAGGTTGAGGACAGCCCAAAGTCATCAAAACTCTTATGCCGACGTGAGGAGAAGGGATCTTGAGTTTAAGGTTGATGATTGGGTCTACTTGAAGGTGTTAACCATGAAAGATATAGTCTGTTTTGGTAAAAAGGTCAAGTTGATCCCAAGATATCTAGATTATTATAGGGTTATGTGAAGGGTTGACAAGGTAGCTTATGAGTTGGACTTGCCTAGAGAAATAGATTTGGTTCATCTGGTGTTTCATGTGTCTATGATGAGAAAATATGTGGGTGATCCGAATACTATTGTATCTCTTGATGTTCTGGGTGTTGTTGAAAATAATTTGACCTATTCGGTGGTTCCAGTTCAGATCATGCATAGGCAAGTGATGAGATTGAGAAACACAGAGGTCGCTTTCCTTAATGTCCTTTAGAGGAATCAACTACTTGAAAGTGCTACCTGGGAGGTCGAAGCGGACATGAAAAAGAAGTATCCTTACCTTTTCCACTCTACTCAAGCCTAAGTTATTGATATAAGTCCTTTATATGTTCTCAATCTTATGTTCATCCCTCATGTCATTGCATATGTTCATGTTTAAATTGACTAAGTTCATGATGATTTTACACTTATGATGAGATTTTTAAATAATGTTTTAGAGCATTGTTGCATTTCGTGTCAGGTAAAATTTGTTATGTTTGTGTTTCTTATGTACATCTCTTTGACATTAGGGGAGAATGTTCCCAAGGGGAAGATATTGTAACAACCCCAAAAGTGCCCGAAAATGTGCCTCAGAAATGTCCCGAATTGTAATTGCTATATATCTCAAAATCCGTGCGGGATATCAAAAATCCAACTTCATATTATTGTTCATGGAATCATTTTTAGTGGTAAATGAGTCTAACCCTGATTTAAGAGCAAATGGTTACCAATTTCGATTTTCCAAAATTTCAATTCCAGAGAGCTTTTCGTTCCCCTAGTGCGACACGCCAAGGGCGCGCACTAGTGTAAGCTTTTGGCCAGTTTTTTAGTCATGGGCCTAAGTGTTCCCAAACATGAAAATGCCTATACTTAACCATTTTTCACCCTCATTTCATTCTAAACATTATCCAATACTCATTCAAACACTTAGCAAAATATTTTACTCCTAAATTCAAGTCTCAAACCCTCTTCCGGATCTTAAGGATTTCACTCAGGCTTCAACTCTCCATCTTCAATCTTCATCAAGTTCATCTCCAAACCTATGTTATATGGGTTTCTTTCATGGGTTCCTTTCACCCATGATACCCAAGCTCTCCTTACTCAAAATTGCATGATTTAAAGCTGATTTATCCATAGGTCTAATCTATTATAAAAATCACTACACACTATGTTGGGGTTCATGAAATTGTTACAATTTTACCATGTTTGATCTATGAAAATAAAGTCTATTATAAGATTTGATGAAGGATTTTGATGTATATTTCTTGAGGTGTTACCAAGTATCTATTGAAAGTTTTCCATTGAATTTACTAGCATTATTTCACTCTTGAATTGCATAGTTTTACACTAGCATTACACACCCTCTAAATGTTTGATAAAATATTCGGTTATGGATTCTTGCGGAATTGAAGGTACAGTGTATGTCATATGAGTTGAATGACTATATGATGATGAAATGATGATGGAATGATGACGAAAAGGAATTTATGTGTATGATGATGGAAGGAGTGTATGTATATATGATATTATCTTTATAAAGTGTTGGGGATGACCAAGCCAAGCTCGGGGGGTTGTAGGCCCGGGTAACCTATTGAGGGGTTGGTACCTTGGTCGCCTAACTCGGGGGGTGGTAGGCTCGGGTAACCTTGTTGGGGGTTGGTGTCCATCAATCTTGATGGGGGGTTTATACTCTGTCAACCTTGATGGGGGGTTTATACTCCATAAACCTTAGTAGGGGGTTTGTACTCCATCAACCTCATGAAGGGGTTCGAACCTCATGGGCCTATCCAAGGGGGTGGTAGGCATTGTCTTGCACTACAATGGTCACTCCTCACACTTGTATTATGATCTGTATAAGAATTGTTTTTTCAAGCATCATTGATGCATGTCATATTGTTTGTAAGGTACTCATTGATATGATTATGCATTTTTCTTCTGATGCATACTTTGTTGCATTGCATCCTACATACTTAGTAGATTCAAACGTACTAATGTATACTCTATGCCTACATGATGTCACAATGTAGGAACTGGTGTACTGCTTATCCATCCTCCTCCACTTGGCTAGTAGACTTCCATCAAGCTTGTTGGTGAGTCCTCCTTTCCAGGGATGATAGTTATGTTGTCTTGCTATGTATTAATACTTTTCTCTCTTCCACTTATGTATTGACTATGAGGGTGAGCCCGGTATCTTTGTCTTGGTCCCCACTCTTATCTATGTAGTAGAGGTGTTATTTGACATGATATATATCTATGCTATGAACTTTGACTCTATTTACTCTTGATGTTTATGATATTGAATTTTACACTTACTCCAAATTCCCCTTGTTTATGTTTACCTCATATTGTCATTCTAATTGCTTTCCTGACCAAAGATGTGTAATGATATGCTATGAGACTTGTTTGTGGTTCCTTCAAATTCCCCATTTGCTGGTCATGTCTAGGCCCTAGGATTCGATTGTGACATCAGATTTATTAGCTGACCAGAAATTCTTTCATAATTCCTCAATACTTGCATCATCATCTTGACTTACTAGTTCTTAGCTGTACAAAAGAATATTGTGTCATCTGCACATGATAGATGATTAATGCTATTACTCCACATAGGAAAACCATATCCAATGAATCTATCCTCTTCATTTAGAAGATTTAATGTTATGGAAAGTTCCTCTGCCCCAATTATAAATAGAATAGGAGAAAGAGGATCCTCTAGTTTCACGCCCTTGTAGAAAAGAAGAAACCATGAGTTTGTCCATTAATAAGAATAGAGTACCGATTGTTAGAGAGAATTCTCCATACCATGTCAATTGTTCTTTTCCCAATTCCAAAGTCCTCATTACCTTTGTTAAGAATATCCATGATATTCTATCATATGCCTTGGCCATATCTAGATTAACCACCACATTAACATGGTTGTCCCTCTTGTTGATATCCCTAATAATTTCATGCGCGAACATTACATTTTCTGAAATGCTTCTTACTTTCATGAACCCTGTCTAGTTGGGAGAAATTATCTTATGCAACAGTTTACCAATTCTCCTTTGAATTACCTTTGAAATCACCTTATACAAAAAATTGCTCAAGTTGATTGGCCTCAGATCCCCAAAGGAGGTGACCACCTCTTTCTTTTGGTATTACTACTAAAGTAGTATGTGTGATTTCCTTAGGTAATTCTACCCCACAAAAGAACTGCATAACTACTTGAGTAACCTTGTATTTGATAATATCCCAACGACTTTGATAAAAGCCATCCCAGAACCCATCTGGCCCACTTGCACTGTTTTTGTTAAGATCAAAGACAGTAGTTCTAATTTATGCTTCATCTGGCCATCTTTCCATGTCATCTTTATCCTTTTCTGTCAAAATTCTTGGTATGTAGTCTAATATCTTGAAATCTTGAGGCAGATGTCCTCCTTAAACTCATTTTTAAAGATTATTACTACCTCTGCTCTAATTTTTGGACTAGGTGTGGGCACTATGTGTTTGTGGTTATATCATTCGGTTAACTAATGCACCGGCTATCTTCATAGATCTTATGAATCGGGTATTTCAAAGCTACCTTGATTTGTTTGTGGTGATTTTTATCGATGATATCTTAATCCATTCCCATAGTGAGGAGGAGCACATGGATCACTTAAGGGTAGTGCTACAAATCATGAGAGAGGAGAAATTGTATGTTAAGTATGAGAAATATGAGTTTTGGTTGAAAGAGGTTGCTTTTCTAGGTCATGTGGTGTCGGGTGATGGTCTTACGGTGGTTCCTAAAAAGACAGAGGTGATTAGAAATTGGCCTAGACTTTTTACTCCATCGGATATTAGAAGTTTCTTGGGTTCGCTGGGTTACTACTACGAGGTTTGTTAGTGGTTTCTCATCTATTGCTTCTCCCATGAGTAAGTTGACCCAAAAGAAGGCAAAATTTGTGTGGACCAATAAATGTGAAAAGAGTTTACAAATTTTGAAACATAATCTTGTCTCCGCCCCTATCTTGTCTCTGCCTGAAGGGTTAGAAGGGTTTATTGTGTATGATGATGCCTCACGAATTTGTTTGGATTGTGTTTTTATGCAAAATGGTAAGGTAATAGCTTATGCCTCTAGACAACTTCAATTGCATGAAATGGATTATCCTACCCATGATCTTTGTTTGGCCGCCATGGTATTTACTTTGAAAATTTAGCATCATTATATGTATGAGACTTATGTTGATGTGTTCATTGATCATAAGAGTCTCCAATATATGTTCACCCAGAAAGATCTCAACTTGAGACAAAGAAGGTTGTTAGAGCTTCTCAAGGATTATGATGTGAGTGTGAATTATTACCCTGGTAAAGCTAATGTTGTGGCTAATGCTCTAAGTAGGGTGTCATTGGGAAGCCTAACACATGTTGATAATGGGGAAAAAAGTGGCTAGAGAGGTTCATCGGTTGGATAGATTGGGAGTTAGATTCGAGGAGGTTGACAATGGTGGTGTGGTAGTTGTTGATGGCTCTAAATCTTTCTTGATTGATGAAGTGAAGACAAAGCAAGATCTTCACCCCACCTTGTTAGAATTAGAGGCGTTGGTGAGAGATGGAAAGGTGTAGGTTTTCTCCCAAGGGGGAGATGGCGCTTTCCCTTAGGTACCAAGGTAGATTGTGTGTGCCATGGTTGATAACTTGAAAAAGATGATTTTAGATGAGATTCATAATTCTATCTCTTCTATTCACCCCAGTTCAACCAAGATATACAAAGATTTGAGGAAAGTGTATTGGTAGGGTGGTTTGAAGAGAGATATTGCTAAGTTTGTATCTGGTTTTCATAATTACCAATAAGTGATAGCTGAGAATCAAAGGTCGGGTGGCCTAGCCTAAGATATAGAGATTTCTACTTGGAAGTTGGAGGGGATTAACATGTATCTTATGGTTGGGTTTCCTAAGACTAGGAGGCATTTTGATTCTATTTGGGTTGTGGTTGATAGAATGACAAAGTCAGCTCATTTCCTACTAGTCAAAACTACATATGGTGCTAAAGATTATGCTAGATTGTACATTCATGAGTTGGTTAGGCTGCATGGAGTGCCTTTTTCCATCATATTGGATGGTGGTGCTCAATTCACTTCTCGCTTTTGGAGGTCTTTCCAAAGAGGTCTTGGTACCAAGGTAAAGCTTAGTATGACCTTTCACCCTCAAATAGATGGCCATGCGGAAAGAACTGTGCAAACTCTTGAGTATATTCTTAGGGCTTGTGTTTTAGTGTTTAAGGGTAGTTGGGATGACCATCTTCCACCCATTGAATTTGCTTACAACAATAGCTATCATTCAAGCATTGGTATGGCTCCTTTTGAGGCTCTCTATTGTAGATGTTGCTGATCTTCGCTTGGATGCTTTGAGGTGGGAGAAATGGCTTTGTTAGGCCCTGATTTGGTTATAGAGGCTATGGAGAAGGTAAGGTTGATAAGGGAAAGATTGAAAACAACCTAAAGTAGACAAAAGTCCTCCACCGATGTGAGGTGAAGGAAGCTTGAATTTAAAGTTGGCGATTGGGTCTATTTGAAGGTCTCACGAATAAAGGGTGTGGTTCATTTTTGTAAGAAGGTTAAATTGAGTAAAAGATTTGTGAGGCCTTATAGAGTGTTGAGGAGGATCGGTAAGGTGGCTTATGAGTTAGAGTTACCCAATGATATGAGTATGGTTCATCCGGTCTTCCATGTGTGTATGTTGAGAAAATGTATAGGTGACCCTAATGCTATTGTACCTTTAGAGGTAGTAGGTATTGTCGAAGACAATTTGACTTATGAAGAGGTTTCGGTAGAAATTTTTGATAGAGAGGTGAAGACATTGAGAAGCAAGGATGTAGCTTCCGTCAAGGTCCTTTGGAGAAATTAATAAGTTGAAAATGCCACATGCGAAGCCGAGACGAACATGCAAAAAAGATATCCCTCTCTTCCATTACACTCAAGTCTAAGGTACTTATTCAAGTCCCTAACGTGATTTCATGTCTTATGTTTCAGCCCTTATGTCATTTACATGCAATCTTGTTTATATTTACAAGTTTATGGTGATTTTTGACATATACGTTGAGATTTTTGAAAATGGTGTTTAAGTGCATTATTGCATTCTTGTTATGGCTAATTACTTCATGATTACTCTTCTTATGTACTCTTCTTTGAAATTCGGGAACGAATTTTCCAAAGAGGGAGATATTGACGTGCCCCAAAAAGAGCTCGAAAATGTGTCTCGAAAATTCCCATAATGGTAATTTCTATATATCTCAAAATCCGTGCGTGATATCGAAAATCCAACTTTATATTCTTCATCAGGAGGAAAAATTGAGTGGGGAATAAGTATAACCCCGACTTTAGAGCAACCGTAGCAAAATTTCATTTTCCAAATTTTACGAAAAAAAGAAAGGATCCACACCCCTGGCACGATGCGACCAGTGCGTTGGACCAGTGTTATTTTTGTTCCAGTTCACTCTTTCGGTCCAAGGACCTTGGGGTCATGGGCCTAAGCCTTCCTATACATAAAAACACCTATCTTAGTAATTTTTTAACCCCATATCATTCAAGACATTCCCCAAAATCCTCTCTAACACTTAGCCAAATACATCATCAAATTCAAGTGTCCCAAACTCATTCCGGATCTCAAGAAATTCATTCAAGCTTCAAGTTTTCATTCAAATCTTCATAAAGGAAATCTCAAAATTTGAGGTATGTGGTTTTCAACCATTGGGTCCTTTCAACAATGACGCCCAACCTTCTTTTTCATGTAAATTGCATGTTTTCATGTTGATTATCTATAGGTATCTTTGATTATGAAATTTGAATATAAACTGTAGTGGGGTTTCATAAAATATGACTGTTTAGGCATCTTTTGAGCTATGAATCTATGATCTATTATGAGATTTGATGAGGGGTTTCAATGTATTTTGCATAAGGTTATTACCAAATATTGGTGGGTTGATTTACCTTGTATTTTCTCATATGATTTCACTCTTGAATTAAATGGTTTTGGACTAGCCTACACACCCACTATATGTTTGATTTAATATCCCGTTAAGGAATTTTGAGTTACCAACGATATATTTTATGGCTTATGAGTCAATTGACTTTATGATGATTAAAGGAATGTATATATGTATTGAATTCGTAAAAATACCTACAGTGTTGCAAGTTGACCTCACCTTGTTAAGAGGGTGTTATGCCTCAACCACTTTGATGGGGGTGTTATGCCCATCTATCACTTTGAGAGGTACATACCTTGACCACTTTTATTGGGGGTTACATGCCCATCTACCATGTTGAGGGGTATATACCTTGACCACCTTGATAAGGGATGACATGCCTATGTACCACGTTGAGTGGTATATACCTTGACCACTTTGATGGAGGGTGACATGTCCATCTACCAATTAAGGGGTAGATGCCTCAAATACCTTCCAAGGGGGTGATATGCCTTGGATTCCAAGTAATAGTTTGCTTGTTCTGTGATGATGGTCTCTTCCTATACATATAATATATATTCTAAAGGATATGGTTCACAAACATGTTTTAATTCAAGCATTCATCATGCATGCTATGTTGCTAATATAATATTTTTTGCTTATTATTCTGCATTTTTATTATGTTGCCTATTTCTTATTGCATTGCATCCTACTACATGATATTACCATGTAGAAAGCAGAGCTCCTCAGGATCATCCTCTACATGGCCAGTTGTGATATATTGAAGATAAGCTTTGGTGAGTCCTCAAGTTTGGAGACACTAGTTATACTACTGTCACGACCAAAACTAGAGCCTAGATGTGACATGGCACATGGGGAACCCGAAGGAACCCCAAGCAAACCTCTTAATATATCATTACACATCCTTGGTTGCGGAGGCAATTGAACATAATAAATGAGTAGAAATAAGGGCATAGGGACTAAGGGAAATTCTTCGTTTCATAAAAACATAAAGAGAGTCAAAGGGAGAGTCAAGCTCATAACATCCTTACATATTTATCCAACAACACCTCTAAACATAGAACTTAGTGGGGGCCAAGACAAGAAATCGGGCTCAGCCTCATACTAATAACATTAGGTAATCAAAATATACTAGATATAGTCTAAACATAAGCATGAAAGAAGATAGATACTATCATCAGACTTGAGACTCACCAAAAGCTAACTTGAACAATCTATCTAGCCACAAGGAGGAAAATTAAGAGCTCTGGTTCCTACATGCATTAGTACATTTGAATGTATTATGTATGTAGGATGCAATGCAACAATAGATAGGCAACATAGGCAAAATGCAATATCATAGGCATTATATAGCATACTAATAATATGACATGAACAAAAGATGCTTGAAGTAAACCATGATTATATAGAACAAAATGCACAGGTATTAAGTGACCATCAATATAGAATAATGAGGTACAAACCCCTCAATAGGGTTATACGGGCCTACTACGCCACTGTACTAGGCAACCAAGTACAAACCCCTCGATATGGTTAATGAGGTACTAACCCCTCAATATGGTTATATGGGCCTACTACCCCCCGTACTATGAAACCAAGGTACTAGCCTCTCGATATGGTTAATGAGGTACCAACCCCTCAACATGGTTATACAAACCTACTACGCTCCATACTGCGCAACCAAGGTACTAACCCTTCGATATTGTTAGTTGGGCCTGCAACCCCCCAAGCTAGGCTTGGTCAACTCACAACACTGTGGAAGTTCATCATGAAATTAACATATATACAACATACTTTCATCATCATAAAGTCAAATATATCATATGCTAGGCATTAGGCCTTCAACAACTCATGAATCATAATCCGAACATTTTATCAAATACTTGGAGTGTATTCAATGCTAATGTAAAAACATGCAATTAATGAGTGAAATCATGAAATAAATCTTAAAGTAAAATATTCCACAAATACTTGTTAATACAATCTTGCAAAATATATTGAAATCCCATACCAAATCCCAAGAGAGGTCATTGTTCTAAAGCTTAAAACATTTATAATCATAAATCATCTCGTGGTATAAAATTGTAAATGAGTAATCATGTATTTTCAACCAATATAGTATATGATCATAATGTGTAATGAATAATACCCATAAGCAACACAACATGGAAACATGTAATTTTCATAAAAATGGAAAATTGGATTTCATGGGTGAAAGGGTACCCATGAATGAAACCTACATATCTTTAGACCTTGAAATTCTTGAAATTAAGTTGTGAAATACTTGAAGTTTTGAAGTGGGTCTTGGAATTCAAAGCTTGCTCTTGAGTTTCCTTGAATTTGTATTAGGGTTTTGATGGAGGCTCTTGAGAGAGTTTGAGAGTACATTTTGATTGGGAGGAGTGAATTTGATCTTTAGAAATAGGGTTTAGGTCTTTAGGACATGTTAAGATAGCATAGGAATCCCCAAAAGACCATTAGAAATGACTAAATTTATGAAATTCCATTAAGTAAATGGAATTTGGCAAAAACCCGTACATACCCCTGCACATACGAGTGTTACGAAAATGGGCATTACTTCTTCATCCAAACTCTAAATAAGGTTAAACCAAGTTCATTGGAAATCTAATTCAAAGCGCTTTAATGTTTTTGGTGGTAGGCCACCCTGTTCTTCGTCTGCTAAAAGATATGCCCTTTTAAAATTGACCCTCCTATCGCTACATGTGCAAAACTTAGCCAATGGAAATTCTTTTGAAGTTGGCTATAAGGTACCTATGATGGTCTTAAATGACATAAATAAAATGACTTAGATTTGAATAAGTGCTTGAAAGCTTAAATGGGTTTCTTGAGATCCGGAAGTGAACTTGGGACAGTGGAATTGGGTGAAATATTTGTCTAAGTATTTGAGAGAGTATTGGGGAATCTCTTATATGACATTAGAGTGAAATATGTCTACGTATAGGTATTTTGACGTATGGGAAGACATAGTCCCAAGACCTAAAAGCCTAGACCAAACTAATAAAATTGGACAAAAATACACTTTCTCAGCACCCCTGGCGCACACCTTCTCAGCGCCCCTAGCGTGTTGCGCCTGGGGCGCACTAGCTCACTAGAAATTGGTCACTTGGTATTTTTAGATATTGATATGGTTTCTCTGAAATTCAGGTTAAACCCACTCCCTACTCAATATTTTCCATGAACAAGAATATGAAATCGGATTTCTTATGTCACGCATGGATTTTGAGATATATGAAAATTATGATTCTGAGGACTTCTAAGGCACATTTTCGGGAACATTTTGGGTCGTTTCAACTACTGTTACCTATGTTATTTCTTTATGGCTCGTGGTCAAGTATGTGTTTACATGTATTGTTGGGCAAGTGATGTAATTAAGCTATGTTGTTTACTGTTATTTGTGTATGGTTATCTAAAAACTTCGCTTATTCCCTTTATCCTTATTTTTACTCTCTTGTTGTTGTTTAATTGCTTCCACGACCAAATATGTGTAAAAATATGCTAAAAGGATTGTTTGGGGTCCATTCAGGTTCCCATTTACCATGTCACATCTAGGCCCTAGGCTTGGTCGTGACATGATCCGCGCCCCAGGCGCGTCCGGGCCGAGGCTAGGATAGACACTATTTTATGAAAATTAGTAAAAATTACTTTTTTTCTCTGGGTCTTGTAAACTCAGGGTTATATCTATTTCCCACTCAATTTTCGCCCCTAATTGAGAATATGAAGTAGGATTTTCGATATCACCCATGAATTTTGAGATATATGGAAATTATTATTATGGAAATTCCAAAGCACAATTTGGGGCGTTTCACGGTGGCTTGGGTCGTTATAACTTCAGATAGATAATTGTTGCCTTTGCCAAAATGATTAGAGTATGGAATGGATTAATGGCTTGAAACTCCTGGTGTTTCAGTTGAAGTCCATAGCCATGGATTGAATGACCAATGTATTAGGGGTTTTGCTTAGACTCTTAGGCTAGGCATCTTCTTGATGGTTCGCATATGATTTTGTAGTTGTATCATATGAAACACCCATATATCATAGCTGAACATAGGTTACAAGTAACCTAGCCTATTCACTCGTTATCAACTCGTTTAGTCAAATATTTAGACTAGTCTAGTAGATTGATTTTCATATTTGCACATCCCTAACATATTTCCTTATTTGCTGATTAAATTGCTAATTAGATATCATGTAGTTCACTTCTTACTTTCAATTGTTGCAACCACCTAGATCCTACAATTGCTTAGTCCAATGAGTCACTTCTATCTTGAACTATGATTTCCTATGGGATTTGAACAAAACCTCTCAGCTAGGTTTTTATGCTGATTATGACTGCCCCTGCTTCGATTGAATAGTCGAGTTGAGCGACATTAATATGGCACTGCTGCCGGGAATCAGCGCATTCATAATTAAAGTGTTTGCTGAGCTTTGTTCTTGTAGTTAGAGTTTTTTTTTTACTATTTTCTTGTTGTTTTTTCTATTGAAAAATAGGTGCTAAAATAGTTGATGAAAGGAGTGTGCAGTGTAAAATCATGACAGATATAAATTACCTCTAAAATATCAAATGGGACCGATTCAGTAGTGTTGGGCCAATCTTTTTGCCTTCAATAGCTGCAAATACCGAAATCAAATCACGGATACAATACTATAGTTAATTTGGTTCAGGGGAATATTCAGAGGACATGCATGTGAAGATCCCCATGAATACCTTCGGACCTTAGTTTATGTCTGTTCACTATTCAAATATTGGGGTGTCACACAAGAGGCTATTAAACTGAGGTTTTTCCCTTTTTCCATAATGCCAGAGGCTTTGAAGTTATTGGCCGAGCTTCCTCGAGGGTTAATATCATCATGGGATGAATTGTAGAGCGAGTTACTCAAGGGACTCATCCCGCATTCATGAATTATTAAGTTGGGGAGGAACATAGAAATATATAGAAGAATTGATGATGAATTGTTACATGAGGCTTGTTAGCTATTTCGAAAGCTTCTACTTTAGTGCCCAACTCGTGGGATCCCTGATGATTTGTTCTTATAATATTTCTATGTAAGCTTGACTATCTTCAACAAGAGTATTGCTAATCATTTAGTCCGAGGGGGGGCTAACAATGTAAATGTTTGCAGCAGTTGTAGAGTTTCTAGATAAAGTAACTAAAGTAAGCAAGGCTTTGTACACCCATGAGGATTATGCTTCATTTGTGAAAAGGGGAATATCTAAGGAGTAGTCCGCTAAGGAGGAGTGAGATGAAGTCATAGGAAAAATAGTGGAAAAGTTGGATTCCATAACACAATATGTGACCAAAGCAAAATAACTTAATATTGTTCAAGATGCAAGTATCTTGCTCTATTAGCGGGAGCTAGTGGGAATGTTATGAAGAAGAGGTGTACTTTATTTGCAATCAAGTATTGGGTTCTCGGCTAACCTTTCAAAAGTTACCCAAGAATCATGGTCGGAACATTAGAGTGAGTTGGGCCAGTGGTAGAAGGATTAACAAATCTTTTTAGTGTGATTATGAGAGATTCAATTCATCTTAATAGTATGTCATGTCAGAAAAATCACAAGTTGATGAGATGATTTCTTGGATTTTTAACAAAATGGAAGCCTCGGACAATGTGTTGAATGAGTTGAAGTTGATATTCTCCCAATTGAACCAAATAGTGTTGTCTCATGTAGCTTCAATTAAATGTTTTGAAGCTCATTTGTTAGTGCTCACGGCCCAAATGCACAACCCAACAAGAGGAAATGATCATATATGCAAAGCTATCACTACCGAAAGTAGCAACCCTTTTGCATCTAGCATGGGATCCGATACTCTTTATTTGGGAAAATTAAGGATATAAAAGAAGAAATGAAAGGAAAGTGAATGAAAGCAACAAAATTCTTGGTAAGTTTCAGAGTGTGTGTGATACTGATGATAGGGATAGATTAACAGGAGCCAGAATGGAAATGATTGAAAAGGGGATCACTCCTAAAAAGTTGTACATAGGTGCTGAAATTTTCATTCAAAAGTTGGAGAATGAAGGTTACGAACCTATGTTTCAAAAATATCTATCCATTTTCACTTCTTTAGCAATTAATATCCCAACGGTTGAGGTTCTCAAAAAGATTCCAACATGTGCACAATTTATGAAGAAATTGGTGCTAAAAAGAGAGACCTAGAGTGTGAAATGATTGAGATTCCACACAGTTGTGACACCCTTTTAACTAGACAAGTAGTAGCTAAGAGAGATGATTTGGGTTCATTCATAATACCATTTACTATCTGATCATGTAAGCTTGGTAGATCCCTATGTGATTTAGGGGTTAGTGTAAATTTGATGCCTCAGATGGTGTTTGAACAGCTTGAGTACATACCTTGGCCCGAAAAACCATGAAGCTATTTATGACTGATCGATCAATTAAAAGGTCGGTCATAATATTATGTGATGTATTGGTAAGAGTAAATAAGTTCATATTCCTAAGTGATTTCACAGTTCTAGACTGTGACAACATTGACGTGCCTATTATTTTTGGCCGACCATTTTTGGCGACAGGTAGAGCCTTGGTAGATGTTGAAATGGAAGTTTGAAATTGAGGGTAAATGGTGAAGAGGTAATTGCAATATTGATGAAGCACCAAGAAGGGATGATGACTTCCATGTGAATACCATTATTGTTGTTGTGGATGAGGCTATGCAAGACCTTGGAAAGTTGGCCTACTAGAAGAAAACTTGATGGTTGAAATTATGTTGAATTATACAGTGGAAGATGGGAATGATTGTGATGAAGTGGTAGCTTCCATGATTGGGGATGGAATTCGGTCAAGAAACTTGCCCAAGCTTCACATAAATTTGAAAAATTAGGAAACACAACCAGCAAAGCCATCTATTTTGGAACCACTAAAAATCGAGCTGAAAGAGTTGCCAAATCACTAGTAATATGCCTTCTTGGAAGACAAAACAACATTTCCAGTGATTGTAACAGTAGGGATACTTGAAAAGCAAATTAGGTCTCTTGTTAAGGTACGTAAGAAACATGTAAAGGCTATTGGTTGGACAATAGTCAACACTATGGGCATTCCTTCGGGAATTCGCACCCACAAGATTAAATTAGTTAAGGGATGCAAGCCCAATAATGAGCATCATCGCCGGCTCAATACTCCTATCTAGGAGGTAGTAAAGAATGAGACCATTAATTGGTTAGGTGTAACGACCATAAAAATTGCCCAAAATTGTGCCTTGGAAGTTCCTGGAATTTAAATTTCCATGTATCTAGAAATCTATGCATTATTTCAGAAATCTGACTCATATTCTTGTTCGGGGGGTCAAATTTAGGGGGAAAAGGGTCTAACCCCGATTTTAGAGGGAACGATTCATAATTTTGAATTTCAAAGTTGCAATTTCCAGTGGCTTCTGCACGTTACTTTCGTGACGCGTCCCTGTTTATTTTCGGTGCCAGTTTTACTTTCGGTCCAAGACTTAAAAGTCTTGAACCTAAACCTTAGCATACGTGAAAATGTATATTCTAAGCCATTTTTCACCCTCATATCATTCTAAACATTCTCCAGTACTCACTCAAACAATTAGACTTATATTTCTCTCAAGATTCAAGTGCAAAACCCTCTTCGAATCTTAAGGAATTCAACCAAGATTCAAGTCTCCATATCTAATCTTCTTCAAGGTTTCTCCAAAAGCTAAGGCATGTGGGTTTCATTCATGGGTTCCTTTCACCCATGATGCCAAAGCTTCCTTTTACCTAAAATTTACGTGATTTAAAGATGATTTAATCATGAGTCTTATTTATTATGAAAATCATTGCACACTATGTTGGGGTTTCATGAAATTATGGTTGTTTTGGCATGTTTTGAGATTTGAATCTAAGGACGATTGTGAGATTTGATGAATGGTGTTGATGTATATTTCTTGGGGGTGTTGCTAAGTATTGATTGATGGTTTTACATTGGATTTACTTTCATGATTTCACTATTAAATTACATGGTTTTACACTAGCATTACACACCCGCCAAGTGTTTGATTAAATACCTTTTTAAGGATTCTTTAAGTTTTGATGATCCATTGGTTGAGTTGTTATTAAACTAACTCTATAAGGATTATGATGATGTTGTAAGGTCGGGTTTTGGACATTTCTTAAAGATTTCACCTCTTGTCAGCCCCTCAATGTTGATGATGATGCAAGGGTAATATTGATGGTGATCCATTTTTATATTTCAAGTTAGGCTCACCATTTGAGGTCAATGATGTTAAGAGCTACTCGTGTCATGTCTCTATGCCTATTGAAAGTTAATAAAGTATGATTATGTTATAAATTCTGTGGGATTAAACCTAGCACCGAAGGATGGAGGGTTTGCTCTCTTTCCTTGAACTATGTGCCACCATAGGACTGTGTGATACCCTTGCTATATTGGTGGATTCATTTAGTATACTCTTCGATGAAATACCTAATTGGAAGTGGGACGGGCTCCCATAAGGAAGGGCACTTAATCCAAAAAGAGACAGGCTTCTGTAAGATGAAATTACTCATAAAATCCTCTCCAAAATGGGACAGGCTCCCGTATGGAAGGCCACTTGATCCGAAAAGGGACGGGCTCCTGCAAGGTGAAGTTACTCATAAAATCCTCTTCAAAAGCGACAGGCTCCCGTAAGGAAGGTTGCTTCTCCGAAATTGGACGGGCTCCCGTAAGGTGAAGTATGGTTTATCTTGGAATGTAGCCCACTTTTCCATCCCAGGGACATTGCTTCTGATCTCATGCTATGTTCTAAATTATCATTCTTTTATGTATACATTTACTATGAGGGTGAGCCCGTTTGCTTGTCTTGACCCCCGCTCTTATCTATGTATTAGAGGTATTGTTGGTCATGTTATGTATATATGGTATTAGTTTTGACTCTCATATTCTTTGATGTTATGATATGGAAGTTTACCCTTTGTCCCATTTTTCCTTGCAATGACCATTTCTTAATGTCAAAATTTATTGCTTCCGTGACCAAGGATGTGAAATGATATTCTATGAGGCTTGTTTGGGGTTCCTACTGGTTCCCTATTCGTCGGTCACGTCTAGGCCCTAAGCTTGGGTCGTGACAGAGGTGGTATCAGAGCACTAGGTCATTAGATCCTTAGAGTCCAACAGACTCCATCAATTAGAGTGTTATTCATGGTTATGTTGTGCACCACAACTATTAGTAGGAAGCTATGAGGCGTTTTAGGAGATGTTTCTCATCTTCATGTTCTAAGTCGTGGTATAGAGTTGAAGTAAGATCCCCCCCCCCAAAAAAAAATTATTCTTTTCCATGCTAGTTGATCATGCCTAACCCAAGAGCAAGAAGAGACTACGCTCTCGAGGGACAACCTGCTAATTGAGAGCTTCGGGAAGTTCTCACTATTGTTGCACAAGTTGTCCCCAACAAAGCCAATCAAGGGGCCGAAGCCCCTGAAGCTCATACACTAACTTCTCCGGTAAGAGACTTCATGAGGATGAGCCCATTGGAGATCTATGGGTAAGGGTGGATGAAGACCCACAAGAGTTTATTGATGAGACTTATAAGGTATTGGCCATCATGGATTTTAGATCAGAAGATAAGCCGGTGTTGGAGGCCTACCAACTCAAAGGGATAGGACAAACATGGTACAATCAGTGGAGGAAGGAGAATGGAGTCAACAATCTGGTTCTATGGGAAGAGTTCAAGGCGGCCTTTCTTAATCGGTTCGTTCCTCTTAAGCTTAGGGAAGACAAATTGTTAGAATTGATGAATATGAGACAAGGGTCAATGAGTGTAACGGAGTATGCCTTTAAGTTAAACCAACTCTCTAAGTATGCTCCTCACTTGATTACCGACCCAAGGGCTAGGATAAAAAAATTTGTCATGGGTGTCTCCAACTTAGTGAATGAAGAATGTCGGTCCGCTATGTTGATTAGTGATATGTATTTATGCCATTTGATGACATATGCTGAGCAATTGGAAGGGCAAAAGTTGAGGAAGAGGAGGAGTAGAGAGGCCAAGAGGGACCACATTGATGGTAAGTCCTAATGTCCCAAGGATGGCCGGTTCCATCAAGGTCAAAGGTCTTCTAATGCTCCTAATGAAAGGATTGCTAATGATAACCCAAGACACTAAGGTGGTAATAGTGGAGGGCCCAAGCCCAAGTGCCCTACATGTAGGAACCCAAGACTTAAAAGTCTTGAACCTAAACCTTCCTATACATTAAAATACCGATGCTAAGCCATTTTTCACCCTCATATCATTCTAAACATTCTTCAATACTCACTCAAACACTTAGGCTTATATTTCTCTCAAGAATTAATTTCCAAACCCTCTCTGGATCTTAAGGATTTCAACAAAGATTCAAGTCTCCATCTCCAATCTTATTCAAGGTTTCTCCAAAAGCTAAGGCATGTGCATTTCTTTCATGGGTTCCTTTCATCCATGAAGTCCAAGCTCCATTTTACCTCAAATTTACATGATTTGAAGATGATTTAATCGTGGGTCTTATTTATTATGACAATCACTGCACACTATATTTGGATTTTATAAAATTATGGTTGTTTTAGTACATTTCGAGCTTTGTATCTAAGGTCTATCGTGAGATTTGATGAATCGTGTTGATGTATATTGCTTGAGGGTGTCTCTAAGCATTAATTGATGGTTTGACATTGGATTTACTTGCATGATTCCACTCTTGAATTGCATTGTTTTACACTAATATTACACACCCACCAAATGTTTGATAAAATGTCTTTTTATGGATTCTTTAAGTTTTGATGATCTATTAGTTGATTTATTATTAAACTGGCTCTATGATGATTATGATCTTCCTAAAGATATGTTTAAATTGTGGAAATATTGATGATGTTGTAAGGATTTTAAGATCTTTCTTAAAGATTTCACCTCTTGTGAGCCCCTTAATGTTGATGAAGATGCAAGTGTAATATTGATGATGATCCATTTTTATGTTGGAAGTTAGGCTCACCATTTGAGGTCAATGATATTGAGAGAAACTCAAGCCATGTCTCTATGTTTATTGTAAGTTAATAAAGTATGATTATGTTATATATTCTGTGGGATTAAACCTAGCATCGAAGGATGTAGGGTTTTCTCTCTTTTCTTGAACTATGTGCCACCATAGGACTATGTGAATACCCTTGCTATACTAGTGGATTCATTTAGTATACTCTTCTATGAAATACCTAATTGGAAATGGGATGGGCAGCTACATGGAAGGCCACTTAATCCAAAAAGGGATAGACTTCCGTAAGGTGAAATTACTCATAAAATCCTCTCCAAAATAGGATAGGCTTCAATATGGAATGCCTCTTGATCCGAAAAGGGATGGGCTCCTGCAAGGTGAAGTTACTCATAAAATCCTCTTCGAAAAGGGATGGGCTCCTGTAAGGAAGGTTGTTTCTCCGAAAGGGAATGGGCTCCCATAATGTGAAGTATGGTTCACCTTGGTAAGTAGCCCACTTCTTCATCGTTAAGGGATAGTCATCGGGTTTCCAAGTTGTACCTCACTTGCTTTTACTTTATGTCGGTTAAGGACTTTTCCCACACTTACATATTATGATCTATATAAGTTGATTTGGTTTTTGAGCATGTTTTACTTCAAGCATCACTCGCACATGTCATATTATTACTATGTTACTCATTGTTTATGCTTATGCATTTTGACTATATCTCTTGTTGCATTGTATCCTGCATACTTAGTACATGCAAATGTACTAACACATACTCTATGCCTACATGATATCACCATGTAGGAATCATAGCCCCGCTTGAGGATCTCCACCCACGTGGCTATTACAATTTCTACTCAAGCTTATTGGTGAATCCTCCATCCCAGGGACGTTGCTTATGATATCATACTATGTTCTAAACTATCATTCTTTTATCTATACATTAACTATGAAGGTGAACCAGGTTGCTTGTCTTGGCCTCTGCTATTATCTATGTAGTAGAATTGTTATTCGACATGTTATGTATCTATGCTATGAGTCTTGACTCTCATATTCTTTGATGTTATGATATGGAAGTTTACCCTTAGTCTCGTATTTCCTTGCTATGCCCATTTCTTAAAGTGAAAATTTATTGCTTCCGTGACCAAGGATTGTAATGATATTCTACGACACTTGTTTGGGGTTTCTACAGGTTCTCTATTCGCCGATCACGTCTAGTCCCTAAGCTTGGGCTATGACAAAAGTGGTATTAGAGTACTAGGTTGTTATATCCTCGAATTTTTGCAGACCGCATCAATTAGTGTCTTATTCATGGTTGTGTTGTGCACCACAACTATTAGTAGGAGGCTGTGAGGCCCCTAACGCAACATGGCTAGGGAGCGTCGCTTCCTTATTTTGTGCCCTGTTATTTTATTCCAGTCTAAGGATTTCAGGTCTTGGGCCTAATCCTTCTGGTACATGAAAATACCTACACTTGGCCATATTTCATTTTCATACCATACAAGACATTCCCCAATACTCTCTAAAATACTTAGACGAATATTTCACCCAATTAAAGTGTCCCAAATTCACTTTCGGGTCTAAAGAAACTCACTAAAGCTTCAAACTATAATTAAAATCTAAGTCAAGATTATTTATGTCATTTACGACCATCGTGGGTCCCCTACATCAAGACGTGTTAAAAAAAAACTTCGTTGGCTAAGTTTTGTACAAGTACTTGTAGCAGGGTCAACCTTAAAGGGACATATATCATACCACACAAAGAAATAGGTCGTCCACAACCTACCAAATCAAATATCTTTGACTTAGCTTTCCAACGCACTTGGTTTCAATTTTTTTAGAGTTCAGATGAAAATGTTATGCTCGTTTTCATAGAACTTGCATGTGTAGGGGTATATACGAGTTTTTGTCAAATTCCGCCTCATTAATGGCATTCCGTAAATTTATCCATTTCTATTGGTATTTGGGGAATTTCTATGACACCTTAACACCTCCTAAAGACCTAACCCTATTCCTAAATTTCAAATTCACTCCTCCCAATTGGAATACACTCTAAAAATCCTCACAAGAGCCTCCATCAAAACCCCAATACAAATTCAAGGAAACTCAAGAGAAAGTTCTGGATTCCAAGACCCACTTTAAAACTTCAAGTCTTTTACAACTCAATTTCAATTCAAGGTCTAAGGTATGTGGGTTTTATTCATGAGTACCTTTCACCCGTAAAGCCTAATCTTCCATTTCTATGAAAATTACATGTTTCCAAGCTGTGTCGCTTATGGGTATTATTCATTGGATATTATGATCGTATACTATATTAGGATTTTATGAAAGTTTGGTTGAAAATATATGATTACTCATTTTTAATCCTATACTATGTGATGATTTACCCTAATATTATTATGCATGTTTTAAGCTATAAAACTATGATCTCTCTTGATATTTGATGAGTGTTTTCACTATATTTTCTGAGATGGTATTACTAAGGATTGGTTGGTTGTTTTACTTCATGTTTTCTTACATGATTTCACTCTTGAATAGCAAGGTTTTATACTAGCACTACACACCCGCCAAGTGTTTGATCAAATGTCCAGTTGTGGTTTCTTGAGGAATTGAAGGTCCAATACATATCTCATGAGTTGATCACTATATAATGATGATATGATGATGAAATGATGACGAAATGAATTTATGTATATAGCGTTGTCTATATAGTGTAGGAAGGTTACCATGCCCTACTCAGGGTTTGCGACCGGTTAGCCTTATCAAGGGGTTCATACCTTCATAACCTATCGGGGGGTTTGTACTCCGGCACCACGGGTGGTAGGGTGCAACTATCCATCAACCTTGTTGGGTGGTTACGCCCATCAACCTATTAGGGGGTTTATACTCTGATACCATGGCTAGTAGGGAGAGACAATCCACCAACCTATCGTGGGGTTCAAACTCCAGTACCATGGGGTATAGGGTACGACGATCCACCAACCTCTTGGGGGGTTTATACCCTGGCACTATAGGTGGTAGGATGCGACAATCCACTAACCTATTGATAGGGTTTGTACCTTAATCACCAATGGTGTAGGATGTGACAATCCACCAATTGTTCAATGGTCCCTTTTTATACATATGGTATGTACTATATAAGCATGTTTTACTACAAGCATGATTCATGCCATATTGTTAGTATACTATTAATTTCTTATGGTTATGCATTTTGCCTATGATGTATACCTCTTGTTGCATTGCATCCTACATACTTAGTATATTCTAACATACTAACGCAAACTTCATGCCTACATGATGTTACCATATAGGAACCGAAGCTCCAATGGATTCTCGTCGTGTTTAGATGGATTGTTCAAGTTAACTTCTGGTGAGTCCTTATGTCCGGGGACAATACTTATCTTCTTTCATGCTTATTTTTAGACTACATCTTCTGTATTTTGGAATACTTATGACTTGAGGGTGAGCCTGGTTGCTTGTCTTGGCCCCTGTTAAGTTTTATGTCTAGAGGCATTGTTCGAGAAGTTATGTATTATGCTTGAGCTTGACTCATTTATATTATTCAAGTGTTTAACTCTTTATCCTAGTCCCAATTTACCTTATGTATGTTTCTTATATTCTTTTGCCTTGCTTTCGCGACCAAGGATGTGTGTATGATATGCTAAGAGTCTTGTTTGGGGTTCCTTCGGGTTCCCCATTCGCTAGTAACCTCTAGGTCCTAGGGTTGGGTCGTGACATTCGTATTACTGGATAACTGATTTCTTTTCTATTGTGTAACATACAGAACAATAAGTTATGCTTACCAAGCCCTTTGATCCAGGCGAGATGGGAATTGCAATACGTGATTTGATACATCCCCACATTGTGACATTACTAACCTATATCTATTGTACCAGTACAACCTCCTGTTGATCCAGTTAGCTTGATTAGATGAGAAAACATCAATTGAATCAAGTTAATTAATCTCTTTTCCTATTTATTAGTATTATGAACAAATCAGTAACACTAGGCGAATTCTAATGTTGGCCGTCGTTATAGAGCATTCCAAACAAAGAGAGTTAAATAATACATGCATGCAGACTTCCCAAGAAATATAAATAATATGGTTTGACCTTGCAAGTTCCTCATGACTCCCAAAACCTTTGTGGTGGATTTAGCTACTCATTATCTTAAACGGGCCAAAAAGTGCCCAAAAATGTGCCTCAAAAACACCCATAATCTTAATTTCTATTTATCTCAAAATTCGTGCGTGATAACGAACATTCAACTTCATATTCATTAGTAAGGGGAAAAATTGTGTGGAAAATGGGTATTACTTTGATTTTAGAGCAACCGTAGTGAAAATTAGTTTTCCAAAAAAAAAATCCTTATCCAGAGATGATCCGTGCCTTGGTTGTGATGAAACAGGGGCGCCTATCCATTTTATTTTGGTCCCTAGTTTTTTGTTGTTGCCTAAGGCTTTAGGGTCTTGGGCCCATTCCCTTCTATGTGTAAAAACACCTACACATAGCAATTTTTCAACTCTATATCACTCAATACACTCCTCAAACTCCCTCTAATACTTATCCAAATATTTCACCCAAATTCAAGTAACCCAAGCTTAATTCTAGATCTCAAGAACTTCATTCAAACTTCAAGTTCTCATATAAATTTTCATCAAAGACATCCCAAAGTTTAGGTATGCAGGGTTTAACCATTCGGTCCTCTCACACATGGTGCCTAACCTTTCTTTTTGTGTAAATTGCATGTTTTCAAGTTGGTTATCTGTGGGTATCTCTTGTTAGGAATTGATTATGAATTATGTTGGGTTTTCTTAAAAATGTGTCCTTTTAAGCATATTTTGAGCTATTAATCTATGTTCTATGATGAAATTTGATGAAGGGTTTTAATGTATCTTGCATAAGCGTGTTACCAAGTGTTGGTGGGTTGATTTTCATTGAGTTTTCTCGCATCATTACACTCTTGACTTTCATGATTTTTAACTTGCATTACACACTAGCCAAGTGTTTTATAAAATGTCTTGTTAAGGATTCCTGAGATATTGAAGGTCTATTATATGGCTTATTACTTAACTGACTCTATGATGATGAAAGGGTTGTATGTATGCACTGAATTCATGAAAGTATCTATAGTGTTGCAACTTGAAAATACCTTGTTGAGTGGGGTGACATGCCTTAACCAGTTTGATAGGGGGTGTTATGCTGATCTATCATGTTGAAGGTTAAATACTTTGATCAGTATGATGGAGTTTCCATGTCCATTTCCTATGTTGAGGGTATACACCTTGGTGAAATGCCCTAAAAAGTTCCCAAAAATGTGCCTCGAAAATGCCATAATAATAATTTTGATAAACCTCAAAATCCATGAATGATATCAGAACACGACTTCATATTCATAATTAGGGGCAACATTTAGTGGGAATGGGTCTAACCCTTATTTTATAGAAACCGTATCAAAATTAAATTTTTCCAAAATTATGAAAAATTGAATCGATCCACGCACCTAGCGCGACGTGGCCAGCGCACAGACCAGTACATTTTGTTGCCATTTTTTTTAGTTCAGTCCAAGGCCTTGGGTTCTTGGGCCTAAGCCTTCTTATGGGTGAAAATACCTATACTTAGTTATTTTTCAACCCCGTATCATTCAAGACATTCCCCAAAACACTATCAAACACATAGAAAAATATTTCACCCCATTTAAGTGTCCAAAACTCACTTTCAGATCTTAAGGAATTGACTCAACCTTCAAGTTCTCATTGTAATCATCATCAAGCAAATCTCCAAAGTTGAGGTATGTGGGTTTCAACCATTAAGTCCTTCCACCCATGGTGGCCAACCTTCCTTTTTAAGTAAATTGCATGATTTCAAGTTGATTTCTCTAAGGGTATTTCTCATTATGAATTGATTATGAATTTTGTTGGGGTTTCATATAAATGTGTTTGTTTAAGCAAATTTTGAGCTATGAATCTATGTTCTATGATGAGATTTGATGAGGAGTTTTAATGTATCTTGCATAAGGGTGTTGCCAAGTGTTGGTGGGTTTATCTACATTAAGTTCTTTCACATGATTTCACTCTTGAATTGCATGAATTTGAACTAACATTACATACCTACCAAGTATTTGATAAAATGTCTGGTTTAGGGTTCTTGAGTTATTGATGATCTATTGCAGGACCTATGTGATAACTGACCATATGATGATTAAAGGAATGTTTGTATGTGATGATTTGATGAAAAGTATCTATAATATTGCAAGTTGACCATACCTTATTGAGGGGGTGTTACGCCTCAACCACTATGATGGAGGATGCAATGTCCATTTACTAGTGAAGAGGTATATACCTTAAGTACTATGATGGGGGTTCTATGCTAATCTACTATGTTGAGAGGTATATATCTTGACCACTATGATGGAGGGTGCTATGTTCATCTACCCGTTAAGGGGTATATACCTTAACCACTATGATGGGAGGGAGAGGCTATACCCATCTACCAATTGAAGGGTAGATACCTCAATCCCCTTACAAGGGGGTGGTAGGCCTTGGATTCTAAGTAATAGTTGTTTGGTCTCTGATCGTGATATCTCTCTATACATGTTATAAGTTCTATAAAAGAATGTTTTACTTCAAGATTGATTATGCATATCATGTTGCTATTACACTATCTCTTGCTTATATATATTCATTATGATTATGTTGTCTATCTCTTATTGCATTGCATCCTACATACTCAGTACATTCAAATCTACTAACGCATACTCTATGCCTACATGATGTTACCATGTAGGAACCAGAGCTCCACCTGATCATCCTAATCCTCTACGTGGCTAGTACTATCTCTTAAAGTATGTTTGGTGAGTCCTCAACTCCGAGGACAATAACTATTGATCTTATATTATGTAAAGACTCTTTTCTTTATTTAAATGCTTATGACTATGAGGGTGAGCCCAAACAGTTGTCTTGGCCCCTACCAATCTATGCTAGAGGTATTGTTAGACAAGTTATGTTGATGAATTATGCTATGAATGACTTCCCTTAGTCCCTTTATCCCTGTCTATACTCTTTATTTGTTCTTTACTTTGCTTCCGCAACCAAGAATGCATAAATGATATTCTAAAAGGCTTATTTGGGGTCCCTTTGGGTTCCCATTTGCCATGTCACGTCTATACCTTTAGCTTGGGTCATGACAAATATGGTATCAGAGCACTACGTTGTTAATGATTCTCGGCATCCAATACACCGCATTTATTTGAGTCTTATTCATGGTTGTGAAGTGCACCACAACCATGAGTAAGAGGCTATAAGATATTTTAGAAAATGTTTCCCTTCTTCTTGATCTATGTTGTGCTATAGGAGTTAAGGTATGATATTCCACCAAAGAATTTTTTTGCTATGTTAGATCATGACTATCCTAAGAGGAAGAAGAACTCGTACACCCCGAAGAACAATTGGATCATAAAGAGTTCTTGGATGCTATTGCCATGTTAGCACAAGTTATGACTAATCAAATTAACCAAGGGGCCCAAGCCCCTTATGCTCCTACTTCGGCATCTAAGGTAAGGGATTTCATAAGGATGAACCCACTAGAGTTTCATAGGTCTAAAGTGGATGAGGAGCCTTGAGAATTCATTAATCAGGTGTACAAACTGTTGTCTATCATGGGTGTTAGATCAGAGAAGAAGGCGTAGTTGGCGACTTATTAACTTTAACAGGTGACCAAAATATGGTTTATTCAATGGAAAGAGGAGAAGGGAAACAAAAATATGATTCTTTGGGAGGAGTTTAAGGAGGCATTTCTTGACAAGTTCTTCCCTCTTGAGCTAAGAGAGGCAAAAATGATGGAATTCATGAATTTGAAGCTAGGGTCCATGAGTGTTATTGAGTATGCCCTCAAGATCAGCCAACTCTCTAAATATGCTCCACAATTGGTGGTTGATCCAAGGTCTAGGATGAACAAGTTTGTGATGGGTGTGTCCGACTTGGTAAATGAAGAATGTCACACCACCATGTTGATAGGTGATATGGACTTGTCCCACCTCATGACTTATACCGAATAATTAGAGGGAGGAAAAGTTCAGAAAAAAGGAGAAATTGTGAGTCCAAGAGGACCCATTTTGAGGGTAGATTCCAAAGTCCTAAGGGTGGCCGATTTTATCAAGGCCAAGGGACTTCAAATGCTCCTACTAGAAGGTTTCCAAATAAAAACCGAAGGGTAGTGTGCTGCCTACTGCTAGGTGCCGAAGATGTGATAGAGGCTATGATGGCCCATGTTGGCAGGATGCTAATGCTTGTTATAGGTGTGGTGAAGTGGTCATAAGGTGATTGTGGTCCATCAGGTCGTGGTCAAAATGTTGTTCCTTTGGGAAGAGGAGGCCAACAAGGTGGTTCCCCAAGGCACAATAGGTTCTATGACTTTTAAGGGAGGAAGAGGTAGATGAAGTGTCCGATATCATAACCTGTATGTCAAAAGTCTTTGATTTTGATGTGCATCCACTGATAGACCCGGGTACACTCTTTTTATTGTTACTCCTTTTGTTGCAAAAAATTTTCATGTTGAACCTAAATTGTTGTGTGATCCATATGAGGTGTCTATTTCTATAGATATTGTCCCGTTTTCATTTTTGCATAAAATGTTGCCTTGTGATTTTGTTGAGTTGGATATGGTGGATTTTGATGTCATTCTTGGGATGGATTAGTTGCATGCATATTATGCCTCTACTGATTGTTGAACTCGTAGGGTCAAGTTCTAATTCCCTAATGAACTCGTCCTTGAGTGGGAGAGTCATGATGTGGTGGTCAAGGGTAGGTTTATTTCTTGCATTAAATCCCGAAGATGGTCTCCAAGGGGTCTCTCTATCATCTTGTGAGGATTAGGGATGTTGTGTACAAAGTCCTTCCTATAGAGTCGGTTGAAGTGGTTAATGAGTTCCTTGATGTCTTTCCTAATAAGCTTCCCGATGTTCCTCCTGAAAGGGAAATAGGTTTTGGCATAGACATCCTTCCAGATACTCATCCTCCTTAACGCATTGCCCTTACAAAGTTAAAGGAGCTAAAAGAGAAATTGAGAGATTTGTTGGAGAAGGATTTTGTTAGTCCTAGCCAATCTCCTTGGGGTGCACCGGTGTTGTTTGTGAAGAAGAAGGATGGTTCTCTTAGAATATGAATTCATTATCGGTAACTTAATGAAGTCACCATAAAGAACACATAACCTCAACTAATAACTGATGATCCTTTTTACCAACTTCAAGGGGTTAGTCACTTCTCTAAGATTGATATTCAGTTCTAACATCATCAAGTGAAGGTGAGGGAATGTGACATTTTCAAGATGGCCTTTCATACTAGGTATGGGCACCATGAATTCATGGTTATGTCTTTTGGGTTGACCAATTCACTGGCTATCATCATGGATTTTATGAATAGGGTCTTTAAACCTTACCTTGATTTGTTTATGGTGGTATTTATTGGTGATATCTTTTGATCTATGCCCATAATTGGGAGGACCATATGGATTACTTGAGGGTGGTGTTGCGAATCTTGAGGGAGGAGAAGTTGTATGCAAAATGTGAGATTTTGTTGAAAGAGGTTTCTTTCCTAGGTCATATGGTGTCGGATGATGGTATTAAGGTGGATCCTAAGAAGACAGAGGTAATTAGAAATTGGCCTAGACTTTTGACTCCATCGGACATTAGAAGTTTTTAGGGCTTAGCGGGTTACTATCGGAGGTCTGTGGATGGGTTCTCTTCTATTGCTTCTCCTATAATTAAGTTTCCCTAAAAGAAGGCAAAATTTTTGTGGACCGACGAATGTGAAAAAAATTTCCAAACATTGTAAGGTAAGCTTGTATCTGCTCCTATCTTGTCCCTACTGGAAGAGTTGGAAGGGTTTGTTGTGTATTGTGATGCTTCACGAATTGGCTTGTGTTTGTTTTAATGCAAAATAGTAAGGTGATAGCTTGTGCCTCTAGACAACCTAAGGTGCATGAAAAGAATTACCCTACCTATGATCTTGAGTTGGCCGTCGTGGTATTTCCTTTGAAAATACAATGTCATTACTTGTGTGGGCTGCATGTTAATGTTTTTATTGATCATAAAAGTCTCCAATATATGTTCAACCAATAAAATCTCAACTTGAGACAACGAAGGTGGTTAGAGATTCTTAAGGATTATGATATGAGTGTGCATTATTACCTCGGTAAGGCTAATGTTGTGGTCGATGCTTTCAGTAGGGTGTCTACGTGTAGCCTAACTAATGTTGATGATGGGGGCAAGGAGGTGGCCAGAGAGGTTTATCGGTTGGCTAGATTGGGAGTTAGGTTGGAGGAGGTTGATAATAGTGGTATTGTGGTTGTTGATGGCTCAAAATCTTTATTGAATGAGGAGGTAAAGGTAAAGTAAGATATTGAACCCGTCATGTTAAAATTGAAGGCCTTGGTGAGAGATAGAAAGGTGGAGGTTATCTCCCAAGGGAGAGATGGTGCCTTTAGGTACCAAGGTAGATTGTGTGTGCCTTGTCTTGATGACTTGAGAGAGAAGATTCTCGATGAGGCTCATAATTCTTCCTATTCTTTTTACCTCGGTTCTGCAAAGATGTAGAAAGATTGGACAGAAGTGTTTTGGTAGGGTGGTATGGAGAGAGACATTGCTAAGTTTGTATCTGATTGCCATAGTTTCCAACAAGTCAAAGCTGAACATCAAAGGTCGGGTGGCCCAGCCCAAGATATGGAAATTCCTACTTGTAAATGGTAGGAAATTAGCATGGATTTTGTGGTTGTGTTGCCTAAGACTAGAACACATTTTGACTCCATTTGGGTTGTGGTTAATAGAACGACAATGTCAGCTCATTTCCTACCAGATAAGACTACTTATGGTGCCAAACATTATGCTAGGTTGTACATTCATGTATTAGTTAGATTGCATGGGGTACCCTTGTCTATCATATCGGATCATGGTGCTAAATTCACTTTTTACTTTTAGAGCTCCTTCCAAATTGGTCTTGGTACTAAGATAAAGCTTAGTACGGCCTTTCACCCTCAAATGGATGGCCAAACCGAAAGAACTATCCAAACTCTTGACAATATGCTTAGGGATTGTGCTTTTTAGTTTAACGGTAGTTGGGATGATCATCGTCCACTCATTTAGTTTGCTTACTACAATAGCTATCATTCTAGCATTGGTATGGCTCCTTTTGAGGCTCTCTATGGTAGACATGGTAGGTCCCCAGTTTGGCTCGGATATGGACATGGAGGCTATGGAGCAACTAAGGTAGAGAAGGGAAAGATTGGAAATAGAACAAAGTCAATAAATGTCCTATGCTTATGTGAGGAGAAGGGATGTTGAATTTATGGTTGGTGATTCAGTCTATTTGAAGGTCTCACTGATGAAGGGTGTGGTTCGTTTTGGTAAGAAGGGTAAATTGAGTCCAAAATTTTTTGGTCCTTATAAAATGTTAAGAATGGTTTGGTAGGTGAACTATGAGTTGGAGTTGCCCAATGATATGAATATGGTTCATCTGGTCTTTCATGTGTCTATGATGAGGGAGTGTGTGGGTGACAAAAGTACCATTGTGCTTCTTGACATTGTAGGTGTTATTGGAGACAATTTGACTTATGAAGAGGTTCTAGTGGAAATTTTGGATACACAAGTAAAGAAGTTGAGGAACAAGGATGTTGCCTCCGTTAATGTTCTTTGGAGAAATCAACAAACTGAAAGTGACACATGGGAAGCAGAGGCTGACATGCAAAAATGATATCCCAATCTCTTCCATCCCACTGAAGCCTAAGGTGATAATTCAAGTCCCCTATGTGATTTCAAGTCTTATGTTTCAGCCCTTACGTAAATTGCATGCATTCATGTTTATGTTGACAAGTTCGTGGTGATTTTGACACTTACGTTGAGATTTTGAAAAGTTGTTTAAGTGTATTGTTGCATTCATATGATCGGCTGAACTCATCATGATTATTTCTCTCATGTACATTTCCTTGACGTTCGAAGATGAATGTTACCAATGGGGAGATATTGAAACATCCCAAAAAGTTCCCAAAAATGTGCCTTGGAAATGCTCATAATCATAAATTCTATATATCTCAAAATCCTTGTGTGATATCGAAAATCCGACTTCATATTCATGATCAGGGGAAAATTGAGTGGGACATGGGTCTAACCCCTATTTTAGAGCAATCATATCAAAATTTCATTTTTCAAAAATTACGAAATATAGAATCGATCCGCGCCCCTGGCAACTTGGCCAGTGTGTGGACCAGTACATTTTGTTGCCAGTTTTTTTAGTTCTGTCCAAGGCTTTGGGGTCTTGGTCCTAAGACTTCCTATATGTAAAAACTACTATATTGAGTCATTTTTCAACCGCATATCATTCAAGATATTCCCCAAAAACCTCCCAAATACTCGGCCAAATATTTCAGCCAATTCAGTTATCCCAAATTCACTTTCGGATCTTAAGGAATTCATTCAAGATTCAAGTTCTCATTACAATGTTCATCAAGGAAATCTCCTAGGTTGAGGAACGTGGGTTTCAACCATTGGGTCCTTACACCCATGGTGCCCAACCTTCCTTTTTAAGTAAATTGCATGATGTAAAGTTGATTTATTGATGATGTTGACGGTCCAATAAGAAAACAATCACTATTTGCAATTAACCTAACCAAAGGTTAGGGTCGAATCCACAGGGAATAGAATGCTTGACTACAAAAATTCACCATCTATCATTTCGAGCATCTATAAATGAAATCTTCAAATGGAGGGGGTGTGTGATTTAAGAACAAAGCTTGAAATAAACACTATACTGACTATGTGAGATAACACTCAAATTTAGGAACAACTTGGAAACTGTGTTCCCCCTTGTTTGTTGACTCCATTACCCTAGACAACATAACTATAAATGGGAATTCATATGAAGGATGGTAACTTAGGTTCTTCCAGCCCTTTTGTGAAGGTGAAGGTCGAATTTCACCATGGCGCTTGGTCAGCCACCATGGTCTACCAACTAACCATTACCTGTTGTCCCAGTCAACCTCCCCGTGGTCGGGTTTAGTTGATTAGACGAGAACACATTAATTGAATCTTGTTGTCTACTTTCCTTTTCCTATTTGTCACTACCTTGGTTGGGATGGTGATAGTAGTTGGGGTTTGGTATTGCGCACCACTAAAAATAAATCAAAATAAAGGCAAATGAACAGTACATGCAAAACCCTAACCATAGAAATGCAATATGTCCAGGTTATTTCAAAACAAATTCCCATGGTTCCCACAACCCCAAGTTGTAGGTGCTTAGCTACTCATGGCTAAGGTAAAATCAACAATAATTCAAATAAATGATATAGTTGAGAATTTTCCCAAGCAAATGAAGAACAAGAACACCACAAGTTGCAAATAACAAGATTGATAAATGGAGAATGAGTACAATGAATGATTTGCAATCCCCAAAAGTGGTTCTTCAAATGGAAAATTAAAATCTACACTAAAACCCTAAAATATTCTAGAGAGAATATTCAAAGTTTCTTTTTAAAAGGATTCAAGTTTGGAATCTCTTTCAGACAGACCTATAACATAAAGTATTTATAGTATTTACAATTTAACCCTAAACAAATTAAGCTAAAATGATAGTTGGCAGTAGGTATGTCACACAGGTGCGATTATAGGGTGACCTAAGAGTCTTAATGGGGGTCTCATATCAGGCACTTTTAGCTGTTATGACCCACTGGTATGAGTCGTTGCTCGGGCTACGACTCATATGCTCTTCTCATAGACTAAGCCTTTAGTATTTTTGGTCCAAAATTTTAGCTCTATGTTTCTTGGTACAAGTTGTAATGAGACCTATGACTCATAGAGTGGCCTCCTAGGGCTGACATCCACATAGAAGATTTCTAATTTTTCTCTCTGTTTCTTGCTATAAGATCACTCTATGACTTGTAGCTTGAGCTAAGACTCGTAGGAAGGCTCATATGTCCTACATTTCAGCAAAATCTGCAATTTTCTTCCAAAATCTTGCCAACCTACCTTTTCTACCATAACAACACAAAAACACATTAAAACCATAAAAAGTCACTTTAAGAACACACAAAATCCCTTGTTTTAGGCATCAAATGTGCTATATTTTTACCTTATTTTGAAAACTCATATTGGGTCCACGAGACCTCCACAATGAGTCATAACAAGTGCTATAAATCATAGGTGTGTCTTGTATGGAAAGTGTTAAGGCACCATAGGTGACTGTTGCCTTATACGAAGGGCCACTATGTCTCATAGGGTGACCTACGACTCATAGCAGGTCCTCATAGCAGAAAATACAAGGTACCGTGAGTGCCTGTAACCTTTGCAAGATGACCAATAATCAACCATGAAACACATGAACACACAATGAACTTCAAAGTAGGTTTAATCACCCCAATTAACCATTATCCCACAATGCAACAAGAATCCCCTCTTACAATCGAAACATACTCAAGATGAACCTATTATGAGACCCACACTAACCAACATCAATATAGAACATATAGAGATTCATGAATGGTCACAATCAATTCACCCAAGGGTATCCTAGATGAGCACAATTAAAACAACCCCACTACCCCCAAAGTATCGACCCCAACAGGATTTTGCAAAGTGATCACTAAAGGATCATATATCAAACTTATATGACCACTGTATCAAACTTTGTAACTACCAAGCAAAGGTAAACATATAGAGTCAAATCATTGTAGGGAAGTTAACGACTTTAGATCCTACTCGTCATGCAAACAAAATCATTTTCAATTGGTTACGCCTACTATGATTAAAAACATTCATTGAAACACCAATAAGCAAGATCATATCATGGGTGTTCATAATTTAACCAAGAAAACTCACCGGATGAAAAGATGAAGATGTAATGACAAGTAGAAGAGTCAAAACCCTGATAGAGGACACTTTCTAAGAGATATTGATAGAAAAATGGTCTACAGTTGAATGGAATAGTACTAAATAGTGTTTGGGGAGTTATGGGGGAAGAAAAATCGTGTCAAGAATGGAAAGGAGGAGCCAATAGACGTTTGACCATTTATATTCCAAACAGGGTCATCTTTTCAAAAATCAACAGATCATGTCTACGAGACCCTGACTATGAGTCGTAGAGTATCGTACGGCTTATAGGTCCTAACCTCATAGAAGACCCAACACTTCGATAATCGCAGAGTCCATACTTGGGTAGTACAAACCCCACTTATGTCTTGTAGGGGATCCTACGAATCGTAAGGTTGGCTCATAATGTGTGTGCCAATCTTTATCCATACTCTTTCCCTCTACAAGGCATAACTATGAGTCATGGTGTGAGCTATGACTCATAGTACTGTTCGTAGAGGCTGCTCCAAATGATATTTTCTTCAATTCTTTAGCTCTTGGTTAGTTCCTGCAAACCACATTTCAAAGTGCACCATATGCAAAACGATACAACTGATCCATTATTTTAAAACTTTATAACCAGAATAAACATATTATCTAATAATTCAAATAGAGGAAAGAGTCTCAAAATAACATAAAACGTAAACACTACATGGGTTGCCTCCCAAGAAGCGGCTTGTTTAACATCGTGGCTCGACTATGCGATCAGAAGCACTTAGACTTCCTCATGGGTTTCATTATCACTCCTTGGACACCTTATATGGTCTCCTTGCACCGACTCTAACTATGTTGCAAGTTGCTCAATCCTGTAATCATGCCTTTGTATTGCCATGGCTTGTCAATCGACTTTGTAGTACCCATCGATGACATCAAAATTTATCTCCTGAACAACCTCTTCTTGCTCATTAGTTTTTGTAAGCACTTGCTCAAGCATGTGCTCAATCCTTGGTAGCTGATCAGCGATGCATTATTTGTGCGGTAACCGAAGCCAATTAGGCATACTCACTCTCTTGGAAGTGTTTGGGGCTCCCATTAACGCAATAGTGGCTGATACTTTTTATTCTTTAAATGGCTGATAGACTTGGACAATGGTAGATATCTTATCCAAATATTCGACAATTTTGTTGAATAACTGCCTCAAGAATGCCCAACTATCCCCTCCAAGCAACGTATCAGCATCCCATCTTTCCTAGGAGGTTAGTGCCCGGTAGAGACTAGCAATAAATACATCATCAGATAGGTCATGATCCCACATCGGTCCCAGACATTTGTTATATCTTTCCCAAGATACTCCCAGTAACTCTCTTGGTACCCACTTAAAATTACAAATGTTCTCCTGCAACTCTTGCTTGTTGGGCCCTTTGTAGAAATGCATGAGGAAAACCTTTGCACTGTCCTAAGTTGGAGCAAATATTTGGTTGAAGAATTGACCACCACTCTACAGCCTTGGATCTGACAGTCATGGGAATTGTTTGAAGAGCCATTGCATTCCAAGCGAGGTGTCTCATCCTAAGCACCCCCCTCAGCGTTTGGGTGAACTTCTGAAGGTGATTAAAAGGGTTTTTCGATTCTTGCCCGTAGAATAGGACATGTTTCATTAAAGTCTCTAATCTTGTGATGTAGAGATTTTGTTCGATCATGGTGAAATTCAACTTGTGAATCAAACTGAGCAACAAAAACAAAAAAAAAAGTACAAGAGAATCTATAAATGAATACTTGAAATAACTAATAGAGAAATCAAGTAAAAAACCTAGCGGTATTCCCCAACAATGGAGCCACAATTTTTAATGATATTCACACTCCAATAAGAATGTGGTAGCTTTCAGGAATTAACCTAATTGAAATTTAGGGTCGAATCCACAGAGAATACAGGGCTTGAGTACAAGAAGTCACTATCAATTATTTTGAGCATCGATAACTGAAATCTCCAAATGGGCGGGGGGGGGGGGGGGGGGTGGA
>JAABOM020076680.1:0-33791 GCA_011800125.2 Solanum clarkiae | reverse complement strand
GAGGAAACTCTGCCGGATTTTCGGTAGAATCCGGAGATTAAGTTTAACGACCTTATGAGTTAAGATTCGGTATGAGCGCCTAATCGGCATAAGTCACGGCCCCGGGTTGGGGTCGTGACACTTTTTCGAGCACTTTTTGAGGTCATTACATCTAATTTGGAAATTGAGCTTAAAATCAAGTTCTATATGAAAAATGGAGTTTATGGGTAAAAATCTCATAAAATTTGAGTCGAAAATGAGGGAGAAATCATCATTTAAAATTTGAATCATGTGCTTGAAAACTCATAAAAGTTGGAGGGCTGAAATCAAAATTTTCAAATCAAATCATAATTTAACTACTGAAAATCAAAGATTCAGTGTTTAGGAAGCTTACCCAAAATAAAATTCTATAAAAATAAAAAATAAAAATAAATAAATAAAAACTTTATTCAAAATTGCACCTCCAAACTTTTAGAACTCAAAAATGAAAGAAAATGGAGGAGTAGTCAACATTAACCAACACCCTTGAAAATATTTTGACCCTCAGAACTCATCTGCAATCCTATAAATATGAACCAAATATGCAACCCTATCAAAAATGACATTCAAGGGAATCATAGAAATTTGTATTAGAGCTTCTGAACTTTGAATGTTGACCAAAGTCAAACTATGATCTGAATTTAACTAAAAATATAACTTTGGGTCCGAACTCTCAGTTTTAACTCCAAATTCAATTCTGTCAATTCTCCTAGAATAAATTCCACATTACTGAGCTAATGGACTCGACAAAAGTGCATTACGACACTAAAAACTCAAGATGACCTCAAAACTCAAAATTTCCAACTTTAAGTCTTTAAGAACTCTTTCTTAAGAAAAACCCCAACTTCTTATAAAGTTTTCAAAATCTAACTTTTAGACTCAACCAAAAATGACCCAAGGCAACTTGTGGAAAAGGCAAAATGGTAATGTTATCGAGGATGCCACAAATGACGTTTAAGATCATTACACAAATACATATATACAATGAAATTCTTTTAAGAATACTGACATATATTTATATTCGAAGAAGCATAAAATATGTATATAAAATTATAACTAAAAATAAATATAATATATGGTGAAGATTTGTTACCTAAATTAATGAAATTTCTTAAGGAATAAAATCACTGATTTTTTAAGGAAAAAAAAAGGAGATAGAAGAAAGAAAAGATGGAGGATGAAATGGAGAGAGAGAAAGTAGTTGGAATGGTTCTTAAAGGAGAGAGAGAGAAGAGGGAATTAAGTGAAAAGTGGAGAAAGAAAAGATATCATTTTGTTTCTTAATTTTTTTGTTTTAAAAAATTATAAATAAGTTGAGAAAAATAAGAAATTATATAGTATACTTTTAATTTGCCATTTAATTATAATATTGTTGTAATTAATAATTTTTTAAGCAGTACTTACATAAATCATATAGTGTAAAGAGTTAATTATCTTTTTTTCCTACTATTTTTTAATTTATAGAAATCCTATAAGAAACATGGCAATCCTGATACATTAATTCAGTAATTTGGATACATTAATTTAGTTCTAGATACAAAATTTATTAATAAATCGAGATTTTTAAGTATCAGCAGGTAACATTTAAAGCATGATACATTGAATACAAAGATAATTTAACAATCAAAATTAATGTATCGAATTATTTAATTAATGTATCTGAATTACTGTATCCAGATAGACAGAGAAGATTTCTGAAATTTTTGAAAATGGATTGGAATAATGAAAAATGTGATAAATAAAAGAGTGCAATTAGATATTTTTGTTTTTCTTTTTTAAAGAGTGGCTATTTTTAAATAGTAAGTTGGGATTCTTGACTAGTTGCATAACTTTTCCTAAAATTATTAATTTACCACTTTTCTGGCCAACTTTACAGAATTACCCAAAATGATCCAATTCGGATACAAAGGTCATATTTGATGTAATTTAGTCAAGGTTTATCACTATTTAGCCATGGTAAATAATGGTATTAAAAGAACTTTTTGTTGTTTAGATTTTTTTTTGCTACTCTTTTTTTAAAAATTGTTTTGATTTTTAATTTTTTTTTTTTGAAAACTTGAATATTTATATCATTTTATTATTTTCATTTATTTTTTAATTTATTAAGGTGGGGATGTATGATAGTCAAATAAATATTGATACATTACTACATTGTATATAATTTGATACACGATTGTATATATTTATTCAATATCGATATATTATATATACACTATATAATTATTTGTACATTACATATACATATTTATATACTATTTTGTACTATATTGATACATGTTTATACATGATTTATACAATATCGGCATATTAGATGTACACTAATAATTATTTAAACAATATCGATATATTACATATACACTACAGAGCTATTTATAAAAATATCGATATGTTACATAATTATTTATACATTATGTATATATGTTCATACATCATATATACTATACCCACACATATTTATGCATTATCTATACATCATTGATACACTACATTATTTAATGGCCAAACACATGTAGACCCCAAAATTTTTCCCTAAATTTCATTTTGGCATATCAACTCAACTTTATTCCATTTTAACATTTCAACTTCAAGTCTCATGTTCCATTTTGACACCTCTATCCAAGAAATCAACAAAATGGGGAGAGTGTATTTCACATACCATGACATGCCACAAAAGCAAATTAAAAATACATACACAACCCTTCTAACTGGTCCTTATTTTTTTTTATTTTGACAATTATCTTACCTTTGTTCTATTTTAACCATTCAACTCTATTTTTTATGTACCATTTAAACACATTTACTAATTTCATAGTTTTTTTACTTTCATATTTGTTCTTTATTTTTATTTTAATCTTAATATCGACATTTGTCCATTAGTTTTCAAAACAAATCTTAAAAAATTAATAGATATTTTTTAAAAAAATATATATATTTTTAGTGTTTCACTATATCTTTTTATAAAAATAACCAAGGAAAGTAGGTCATTTTTCTTTTTCAAATAGCAATTAAATTACATAACATCAGATATTTTTCAATTTTTCATATTCATGCTTTATGGAGTTGTCACGCTCCAGGAGGGTACCCCTGGTGTGGCTGGCACTCAGAGACTATTGCTAGCTCCTAAGAGAACTACTTGGCCCCATCATCACATAGACTCAGTCGCGGAAGAAAGAATTCAAAATAGAAAGATATCATTAAGATAAACATAAATCTATTATATCAAAGCTTAAAAAGAATAAGTTTAGAATTACAAAACACTCATTAATATCCTCTACTCAGCATCTATGAAGCCTCCACTCAGCAATCTAGATGGTGTCACGACAGGGCATGAACACCCCAAATCAAAGAAGGAGAAAAAAATATACTGAATCAACTCATATGATAAAAGAGCTCCTCCGGAAAGCATAGAGGCCTCACCAACTCTAGAAGTATACTGATCTGGACCTCAATGATATGCGGGCTGAAGTCCTCTATCACCTGTATCTGCATAATAAAATGATGCGGGTCCAAATGGACGTCAGTACATGGAATATACTGAAATGTAAAATAGACCAAGAAAGTAAAGCCCAACTCACTCAGCTCGACTTAATAACTCCTGCTCAGCTCAGAATATGCAAGTTTAAAGTAAATCATGCTTTTAAAAGTAAATTCAGTAGTTTTAGACTCATTTTAAAACTGTCATGCTCAATCACTGCTGCTTGAAAGTTTCTCATAATCAACATCCAAACCTACCACCTATAGTATGGTGATACATAACGAAGGCAATGTTGTTTCCATGCCCGCCCTTAACTTGCCACGGAGTGATCAACTCTCTCCTGAATCCGTAGTAAATGTCCACTTGCGGGAGAAGAATCGCCAGAACAAGCTGTAATGACTATCTTACGCTGGCAATGTAGTTTTGTGGGTTAAAGTAGAGGTATGCTCGCTCCCTACTCGGTGTTTGATACTCCTCCCAAGACTAAAACATGCGCAACTCATCAATCAACTTAATCCTCAATACTCAACCAATCAACTCAAACCTCAATGCTCAGCTTAACTCAGTTTCTGATCAGCTCAATCAATCAATGCAAACAATAAAACTCGACTCAAACTCAAATGGTCATTTAGACTTACTCAATTAACTCATCATATAGTGCAAGCAAGGTACTCATGTGTAATACTATATGTGACTCAATGCAACATTCTTCTCGTACTCAATAATACTCATATTGCTCAACTTAGATACTCAGCCTTAACCTCAAGCTCATCTCATAAACAAGCATAGAATTTCATAAAAATCATGGAATTTAGGGTTCACATTGTCAAGTATAAAACTCTAACTCAATGTCCTATAGAAATCATGTAATTTCAGCAAAACTTCGTAAATTATCAAGAGAATTTGCAATAAATAAAATATTTCAATAATAAGATGATGAAATTTCTCAAATCTCAACTCCTCTTTCAAAATCTTGACTCACGAAGATGTAGAGGCGTGTGGAAGAAGGTAGTACACACTTTGGAAAGACTTACATACCTGGGAAAGGAAGAAACAATCAAACCTCAGTTGATCCTTGCACTAGAATTCGAAACCCTAGCTCCTCTTTCTTCTTCTAAGCTTTCAAGAAACTCCCCAAAGTGTAGAATGATGAATGACTACCCCTAGGGTTTGTTTCAAGAACTTATACAAGCCTAAAAATGCATAGGGATTTAATTAAAAGGGACTAGAATGGATGAAATTGCCCCTCTTTAAATCTAGCGACTGAGTCTATGACACCCTGTCTATGAGTCGTAGAGTACCTCTCGACGGCTGAAAGTCCTAAAAATTTGGGTTACTGAAAATTGGCACGAGACCTTTTTTATGAGTTGTGGACCATTCCACGAGTCATAGATGACTTTTCGTGAACAAAGGGATCTGAAGTTGCGCTTACTAAAATTTGTCACGAAACTCCTCTCCATGAGTTGTATAGGATTCTATGAGTTGTAAACTTCTCTCGTAAGCTGAAGGGTCCTGAAACTTGAGTTATTGGAATTTACTACAAAGCCTCACTCTACGAGTCGCAAACCCCTCTACAAGTCATAAGCTCCTCCCGTAAACCTACTTCTGCAGCTTTTTCATAGATTTTCCTTAGCATCTCCTGGACATTTACTCTAGATCAGGTAGAAAGAATTAAGGGTTGTTATATTATCTCCGCCTTTGGATCATTCGTCCTCAAATAAAGAGAAATCTAGGGATTTAGGTCAAGGCACGGATCTGCCTATGGACTCTAACAATCAACTAACCCTCAACTCACTCATGCAAATAATTAATCAAGGAATTAGCAAGTAAAACAATCAAACATTCAATAAATCACATCTAGATGGCTAAGGCAAAACCAACAAAAATATAAGTAAATGACATGATTGAGAATTTTACCCGATGTAATGAAGATTGAGGACACCACAAGTTGCAAATACAAGCTTGATAGATTGATAATAAGCACAAAGCAAGATTTTTGATAGCCAAAATTGGGTTTTCCAAAAGAAAATGATAGGCTAAGCTAAAAACCTAAAAGTTGCCTTGAGAGTATATTAAAAGATGATATTTTCTGCTCAATTTCAAATCTCCCTAAATAAAACCCTAACTTAAAGTATTTATAATGTTTACAAAATAATCCTAAAAATTACACAGAAAAGACAGTTGGTACGTTTCACAGCTATGGCCCGTAGGGTGGCCTATGAGTCATAATTGGGGTCTCGTATTAGGTTCTTGGCATCTTGGACTCAACTGATACGACCTACTAATACGAGTCATAGCTTGGGCTATGACTTGTAGGTGAACTCGTATGTCCTATGTTTCAGAAAAATCTGCAACTTTTTTCCAAAATTATGCCAACCTAACTTTTTTGCAAGAACACAAAAACACATAAAAACCATAAAAAGTCGCATTAAGAACTCACAAAATCCCTTGTTTTAGGCATCAAATGTGTTTTATTTTGACAGCACATCAATACCCTTAACTTACAATTGTTTCTTGTCCTCAAGAGCGACTCAATCTACGCAGATAATGAGAAATACATAGCAGCTATATCAATGGCATATACATCTTTCACTCTAATCCAAGTACCCAACTATCATTTTCAAAACCAGATTGTAAAGCTACTGAGCACAACAAAAACATCATCACAATTCTGGAAACCCAACTATGATAAGCTAAGGAGCATTAACCATCCACAATCACTGGTGTATCTATATGCTAATCAAGTAGTGCAAATGCCCTCAAAGAAAAGAAGTCCCTCTTACTAACTCAAGAAGCATTTAGAATTCAGGAACTGAGGAAGCATTCTCACTCTACAATTAAAATTCATGCACACTGACTATCACCATAGGCTTTTCTCTATACTCATCTTCTTGCTTGGTGATATACTGGATTTGGATCACTTTATAAGTTATGAGCTTGTAACATTGGTCTAGGGGACTTTGGTATGGCATTTTAGGCAAGTAGTGACTAAAAGCTATCCTTGAACCATGTTTACCAACATTTCTTTTTTTTCATAACCCAACCCTTTTCATTAAATCCACCCTTATTCTCCCATTTTAAACTTTTCTCGAGTGCTTTCTTTCTATGTTTAGCTGTGCGTTATTTCTGGACTCAATTCTTGCTACTTTTTCTCAATTCAAGGAATTTTTCTTTTCTTTTTCTTCACTAGGCTCATGCTTCTTCATTTCTTTATTTATTTCCCAACCAACCAGCTCATTGTTATTACTTTGCCATAATAAGGGTCACCCTCAATTTAGGCTTTTAGCCTGAGGTGAAGTACACAATATCTATTCCCTAAACCAGGGCCAAAATTTGTAGCCACCCTCAACTTAGGCTTGTAGCCGCAATTAAGGTTCACATGTTCAAGGATAGACAAGGGCCAATATCAAGGTATTTTATCAAACAAGGTTAAACTAGTAAGGTGTCAAGAACGAATGAATACATAAGAGGCTCAAAAATTTGAAACAAGGGATTCACTTACTCATTTGGTAGGTCATTTAGGCTAAAAGTGGGTTCACTCAAAGAACAAAGGCCTAAGATCCTTTTCACATCAAGCACATTGCCAAATCAATCTTAGAGTACTAATGCAAGTTCTGAGTCCATACAAGATGCATGAATATGGTAAAATAAGCTCATAACACACATGGCATTGCACCCATAATGAAGTATAGACTCACAGGTCATGCTTCAAGCCTCAAATTACCTTTACATTATTAGAACAAACATCAGCACATCATCAAAATGCATGAATGCATCAATAATCACAACCTCAAAAATTTTGAGGGTACCCAATTTTTAAAATCATTCAAAAAGCATTTAAAGACTATGTATATGCCAACAGATAACACTACTATGAATTTACACATTATCTACACTACCTAAACATGCTAATTCAACAGAAAAGTAAGCATCCACAAGAAAAAAGAATCACAGCAAGAAAACCTTGAGATCAAACATAGGGAAAGTTATGGACTCGAGGCTATTCAGACTTCATCCTAATCCATAACTTCCCACACCCCCACCAAAATAGAATACTTTGTCCTCAAAGTAAAGACAAGAATTAAAAACAAAAAACTAAAATCCAAAATATAAGTAAAAAACAATATCCAACGTAAAAATATTTAAACAAATCCAAACACCAATATAATAAAAAGATTGTCTAACAACTGAACAAAGTATCAATAATGACAAAATAATAAATGGGGTCAAAAGGAGTCAAACATCATGGTGCATGAAGCACCAGTCTCTGGCTAGTCAGTAGAGTCCTGGGTCACCATCTCCTCCTAAGTTGTACGTGAACTACCATCTCCATGTGAACATTATTGCTCCCTATGGTCGCTAATAGGATTGACTCTTGCACCACCTCCTCTGGTATCGGGTCCTCCACTGGGGCTACTGCGTCATCAGGTCGAGGCCTCTTCTGGCTTATCTCTGGATCATCCGTCTCAAGGGGCCTCTTTCCATGTGCATGTGGTCGGTCAGTTAGCCAATCAAACACCTCATCACCCGCCGGTGCTACCTTTGGGACTACAATAGGGGCTGCTAACATCTGTATAGGTCGGCCTTAAACTTGGCCAACTCCTCAATCACCATGATCGTGTTAGCGGGCCTAGCTCCCTCAAGTCTTTGTTGGACTCTCGCCTCAAATGCATCGACTTGGGCATCCACCACTTTGACTCTCTCATCGACCAATGTACGCGTGAATACCTTCATCCTCTCCTCATATTCCATCATGGTCTGGCTAACACAATGTCTGACTTGTGCTACTAAAGCTTGTAGCCTGGACTCTGCCATAGCCGCCCTGCATAATAGTGCCTAAAAGAAACAGCAGAGATAATAGAATCAACCTATAATATAGCTGTTGCTCGTGCTTGATGATGGTGTGGACTCAATCTCAACAGTTGGGGTAGGCTTTATAGCAGTTGGAGTAGTGCCGGTAGCGGTTAAAGTAGTGTCGGTAGTAGCAGGAGGTCCACCATGAGTCTGAGGCTCTACCGAGAATGGCTTTGGAATAGCTGGAGGAGTTGCTCGTGGTAAGGCCACGGGGTTCTTGTCAGCCTTAATCAGGCTAGGGTCCATGGTGCGTGTGGCCTCTATGTGCTGGTCCCAGTAGGGGTCGATAGAAACACCCGCTGCACTACACAAATGATAAATCAAAACAGGAAATGGCAGTGAGGTGTTTGTCTGGATGGTTGACTCGTGGATCTGCTCTGAGGTGATCTGGACCCAGTCTATCTCATAACCAGCTAGAATACTGGCTAATAACATAGCCTGTTCCAAGGTGATCACATTGTCCGTGAAAATGGGCCGGATACGCCAATAGATAATAGACCACCAAAACTTGGCCCGGAAAGAGAGGTGGGCCTTCACTATAGGGTCTGTGTGGTTTGTAACCCACGTCGGCTCGAAACCCTACTCATGGATCTGGCTGGCAATCCACTGTAGAAGCTCTATCCTGGCCCCTATGTCCTTTCCAGTCACCACTTTCCTCATCTTGTCAATGCATCCATCATACTTTACGGTAGATTGAGGCATTCTATAAGTGGGATCAAACTAGACTCATCGAATAGTCTTCTCCAAAATAGGAACTCTCCTACCCCGGATTGGCACCACCCATAATCTCGGCTGCTTAGTCGGCTTCTTGTTCTTCGATAACCCTCGGTGAAGTGTAGCAAGATACACCGCATAAAACTCATGGACTACATAAGGGGCATACTTGTCCAGCTGTTGTGTGGTCCATCGTAGCCCATGCTCATCTATCTCTGCATCCAAGCCTGGCACTCTATCTATTCCTGATTTGTTCTATCTAGACTCCTCATGAAATTGTCGCACCAGCTTTCCCTGTCCCTTGGGCTTTAATCCCTGGTCATATATCTCATTTATCCCTGGGACACACCATCTGCGGTCAGCTGGAGTCTGTGACTGTACTTCTTCTTGCTGGGTCTGGGAGGTGCTCTCAGATTTCGAATCTGACCCCGAGTATGTGGGGGTCATCTGTGGTAGGCTGCTCTTAGACCCGTCTTCATTACCCTGGTTTTCTTCCTCTTCAAACTCGGAGGAACTACTAACTTCCATGGGGGTCTGTGTTGTACGTACCTGGGTCTGAGCTATATTAGCTTCGGGGTCTATTCTGACCCTGTAAACTTCTAGAGACCCCTCAGATCTCTCGGCCTCAGAAGATTCATCAATCAACCTCCATTGAAATATTTGGATTGCTCGTTTGTCTTTTGGAGGCATTGTATCTGCAAATAACCATATAACAATATGTGAGCCTCAAGATGCTTGACCAATCAATGATCATAAAGCAAAGAACAAGAAACACAACTACTTAAACATAGAAACAAAACTCAACAAAAGAAAAAATCTCTGATAGAATTGTAGGTCTACGATACAAGTACAGTTACGACTACCCTACGAGTCGTACACTAGCCTCGTATTATCAAGATTTCTTACAAAAATGAAGTCTGAACTCAGATACGAGGGGTAGTTATGACTCATAAGGGAGCCTACGAGTCATATTCTGGCCTCGTACCTAATTCCGGAGACATTTTAAAAAACTTAGTCAGGATTATGAGACCCTACTTACGAGTCGTAATGGGTATTACGAGTCGTATGTTGGTCTTGTATGAGAAACAAGAAGAAACCACAGGTGACTGATGCTTTCCATGAAGGACCACTACGACTCGTAGGGGAGCCTACGAGTCGTATGAGGGCCTCGTAGCTGAAAATAGAAGACATCAGTAATGTCTAATACTTCCCCACAACAAGCTCAGACAAGACAAACAAACTTAGGAATTGGCAATTAAAAGAGCAAGACGATATATTTGATACATAGGTAGTCCCATAATGACATCAGAAAGTTAAAGCAACCATTATCCTAAGAATCAAAGTCAGTTCCTCATTACGTCGATCAAAACCAAGTGTAATTTCATATCCAAACTTACACTTTTATCAACAAAACATTCCATTGAGATGCAAGAACAATTCAAACATTTTCAATCAAGTCTAACATGCTATGGCATATAAAACACACCCATACCTCCTAAATTTTGATTCCGAATACAATCCTCACAATAGTTGGGCAACAATTAAACACTACATTCTATGGACCAATAACTTTAAATTTATAACCATCCACTCAAGTATTTTGAACAAGGTTTGATTTAAAGCAAAATCTATCAAAGAATACAAACCCTAGGTTTCATGTCTAGGTCTACACATCACCACATAGGCATAAGTATCCATGGTTAATACAAGCATATGATCATACTAAGAATAAACTCGCCACAATAGTTCATTAAATTTAACCACGAAGTTTACCAATCGATAGAAGGAATTAACCAAGGCAAAGGAGACCAAAACCCATGCCAAAACCCTTTAAAATAGTAACCTCGCTAGGATTTCTTGTCGAAAAATAACGTGGGTAGCCGGGATTTTAGTTGGAGAAGTGAATGGGGGAGAGAAATAGGAGATTTCCGTCGAATTTAGGGTTGGGGAAATGAATATTTGGGGTTAAATTTTATTTTGACCCCTTTTAAATTAAACTGATTCAGCATTTTAACAACTACAGATCGGGGCTACGAGACCCCGACTATGAGTCGTGGGGCATCATATGACTCATAGGTCCTGATCTCGTAGCAGACCCAACACTTGTAAAAATTTAAAATGCATACTTAGGCACTACGAACCCCACTTATGACTCGTAGGAGACCCTACGAATCGTAAGGTAGGCTTGTAGTGTGTGTGCCATCTTCTGATACTCACTGTTTCCCTCTACGAAGCATGACTACGAGTTATATTGGTTGTAGGCCTACTCGTAGCAGCTGTTCCAAGTGCCCTTTTTTTTTCTACTGAAGTTCTTCAATTTCCACCTGCAATGTCTCAAAAGCACAACAATCTTCAAAATATTACAACTGTATCAATGTCTTTCAACATAAAACAAACACACACCATATTACCTAAATCTCAACAACCAAACACACTTAAAACAGACAAACAATTATCAAAAATGCTTGGGCTACCTCCCAAGAAGTGCCTTGTTTAATGTCGTGGCTCGACGTAGTCGTCCTCCATTATCAGAAATTATCAAGGGATGAAACCTCACTCTTCAATTCATCCGGGTATTTTATTGACTGGCGGATGTCGAACATTACCTCCATGTCATTGACCCTAAACCAAAGTTGACCTGAATCTATATCTACGAGAGCTATCCTAGTGGCCAAAAATAGTATTCCCAAAATAACGGGAACCTCAAAATCAACCTCACAATCAAGGATCACAAAATCCACGGGAAAGATGAATTTATCAACTTTAACAAGCACGTCAAGAAGCATTCCCTCTGGCTTTTTGATGGTTCGATCCGCCATGAGCAATCACATTCTCGTTGGCATTGGAGTACCAATACCAAGATTTTTTAATACAGCAAGAGGCATTAGATTGATGCTCACTCCTAAGTCACACAATGCTCTTGCAAACTCAACATCACCAATATTGCAAGGGATGATCATGATCGCACTACATTATTGAAGTACCTATGTAAACTCTAGACTCAAACGTGTGTTCCTTTGTCACCAAATCCTTCATATAATTGGCATACCCTTGCATCTTCTCCAAAGCTTCTAGAAAGGGAATGTTGATGGATGGTTTCTTCAACATCTTGAGGAAGTGTTTGAATTTACCCTCCTCTTCCTTTTTCTTAAGCCTTTGAAGGAAAGGATGAGGAGGCTTTGGAATTGACTTCAAATTTTGTTCTCCCTTACCTCTTTTCTTTGCAACCCGACAATCTCCAGACCTTCTCCCTCAACCACAACTTCGCCACCAAGAACCTTTTCATCAACCTCATCCATAATTACCAACATAGGGGGATATATAGTGCTTTTGCCACTCCGAGTCATGACTGTCATGCAATGCCCTTCATTTTTAGGATTTTGAATTGTATTGCTTGGTAAGGTGCCCTTTTGGCGTTGGTTTAATTGTGAAGAAACTTGCCCAAATTGTTGTTCTAGTTGCTTAATCGCCACCGAGTAAGACTCTATTTTTTGTTTAATACTTGAGATATCCGCTTTCATACCCTTCAAGGTCTCATCTTTGTGACCGGCTCTCTTCAACAACTTGTCAAACATCTCTTCAAGCCTAGAAGTGCTTGGCGCGGCATCATGGTTGTGGGGCGGCACATAAGGACCATTCCTATAACCATCTCTTCTACCCCATTCGGCATTTGGCATCCTCTCTCTTTCATAGTAACCACCTTGGTTATCTCTATAAGCACCATCATGGTTGTAGTTACGACCTTGATTCCCGAAACCTTACCTCCAATAGTCCGAGTTGGACCCTTAGGGGTTATTCTGGAAACCCACCACTTGATTACTCACAAAACAAGCATCTTCATCAAAGAATGGATCTTCATAGATGGGATCCTTAGGAGGTCGGTGAGTGACTGCTTTGTGTTTACACTTGCTTGGTTTTTCTTCAAAACTAAGTCCATGCTTGCGCGAAGTTGAGCAAGTTGCTCCATGATCTCCTTCTTGAACTTTGCTTACTCATTGTTGGTATTGATCACACAAGAAGTCTTTATCGCACCTCGCTCTCATTGACCCCATGCTCTATTGGTTTTAACCACTTTCTCCATCCTTGTGGCTATTAATGTAAAAGGTTGGTCAAGAAACATCCTCCCATGATTGTGTCGGTGCAAGCTTGACTATTCTCATCAAGTGCCTGATAGAAAATCTCAACCAAGGCATCATCAACAATCTTGTGACTGGGGACCATCCAAAAGAATTTGGTAAATCTCTCCTATGTTGTGCTAATAGAGTTACCCGGCAATTGCTCAAAGTTGTTTGTTTGATCCTTGAGCTTCAACTTCTTAGATCTTGGGAAACATCTTTTAAGAAACACTCTCTGAAGCTCTACCCAACTTGTTATTGTACCCGGAGGAAGCTGAGACAACCACACAGCTGCATTCCCAATCAGTGACAATGCGAACACTCTTAAACCAACGGCATCAAGAGAAAGATTCGGCATCCCCATGACACTCTTGCAAACAAACACCACATCATGGAGATGAGGGTGGGGATCCTCTAAAGGTAGCCCCTTTGAATAATCCATGGTTTTAAAGCATTTGAAGTAATCCACTCGACACCATAAACTTAGCATTTGTCGGTAATGAAGGCAACACTATAGCACCAGTGACGTCCATGGCCATGGTTCAAGTAGTATTTGTTCCATCCATAAGCATTTTTATTGAAGTCCCTAAGTTGTGGTCTGTTATCCTATGGTGGTGGATTCTCCTCTCTTCTTATATCATCATTCATATGCATATCCTCTTCAACCGCGATATCCACATTCACTTGAGTCATTCTTCTAAAGAGTCAGTGGATCTCCAAATTGATCGGAGCTAAGGCATTTCCTTGGCTCCTTGTGTTAGGCATACAATCTACCTGCAATTAAAATAAAAAAAACAAAAACAAAAGTAAAATACAAGAGAGTTTAGAAATTAACACTAAAACTAACTAATAGTGAAATCAAGTCAAAACCTAGTCGTATTTCCCAGCAACGGCGCCATAATTTCTGATTTTATGTTCACGCTCCAATAAGAAAACAGTCGCTGATAGCAATTAACCTAACCAAGGGGTAGGATCGAATTCATAAAGAATACAGGGTTTGACTATGAGAATTCGCTATCAATCGTTTCTAGTATCTATAACTAAAATCTCTAAATGGGAGGGGCGGTTTGTGATTCAAGAATAAACTAAAAGAAACAATGTACTACGGTGCAGGAAAACACTCAATTTTTTTGGACAACTTAGAAATTGTGATCCCCATGGTTCGTTGACTCGATTAATCTAGATAACATAACTACAATTAGAGATTCACATGCAAGACGGTAACTTAGGTTTTTCAGCCCTCTTGTAAAAGTGAAAGTAAAATTTCACCACAGCGCTTGGTCGGCAACCATAGCATGCCAACTAACTGTTACCTATTGTCCCATTCAAACTCCCCTTAGTCAGGTTTGCTTGATTAGATAAGATCACATTAATCGAATTATGTCATTTATTTCTTTTTTCCTATTCATCACTACCTTGGTCTGGATAGCGATAGTAGGCAGGGTTTGGGTGTTGGCCACCACCAAACAGCAATCATAACAAATAGAAATAGATAATACATGCAAAACCCCAATCATAGAAATGCACAAACCTAGGTCATCTCAATTCAACTACCCATGGTTCCCACAACCCCAAGTTGTGGGTTCTTAGCTACTCATGGCTAAGGCAAAACCAACAAAAATGCAACTAAATGACATGATTGAGAATTTTACCCAAAGCAATGAAGATTGAAGACACCACAAGTTGCAAACACAAGCTTGATAGATTGATAATAAGCACAAAGCAAGATTTGCAATCCCCAAAATTGGGTTTTCCAAGAGAAAATGATAGACTAAGCTAAAAACCTAAAAGTTTCCTTGAGAGTATATTCAAAGATGATGTTTTCTGCTCAATTTCGAATCTCTCTAAATAAAACCCTAACTTAGTATATATAGTGTTTACAAAATATCCCTAAAAATTATACAGAAAAGACAGCTAGCAGCTGGTACGCTTCACAAGTACCACTCATAGGGTGACCTAAGATTCGTAATTGGGGTCTCGTATCAGGTTCTTGGCATCTTGGACTCAACTGGTATGACCTACTGGTAGATTCGAAATTGAGCAGAAAATATCATCTTATGGGTCCAAGATGCCAAGAAACTGGTACGATAGCACCCTACGATTTGTAATTTGGGAAAAGACTCATAGGTGAACTCTCATATGTCCTATGCTTCAGTAAAATCTACAACTTTTCTCCAAAATCATGTCAACCTAACTTTTCTGCAAGAACAACATAAAAACCATAAAAGTCGCATTAAGAACTCACAAAATCCCTTATTTTAGGCATCAAATGTGTTGTATTTTGATGGAATATCAATGCACAACCAATTTTAGATCTCCCAAACACTTCTTGAGCATGAAAATGCGGAAGACTGGATGGATGGCCTCTAACTGTGGTAACAGCTCCAACTCATATGCTACCTTGCCCACTCTCTTTACGATCTGATAAGGACCAATGTACCTCGAACTCAACTTTCCTTTCTTTTCTAATCTCATCACACCCTTCATGGGTGACACTTTTACATACGCCCAATCATTGACCTCAAACTCTAAATCTCTTCTTCTAACATATGTGTAGGATTTCTGTCTACTTTAGGCAGTCCTCAACCTTGCTCAAATGATTTTCACCTTCTTCAAAGATTGATGAACTACTACCAAGTCCGGTCCAATCAACTCTACTTTACCTACCTCAAAACATCTGATCGACAACTTACATTTCCTCCCATAGAGTGTCTCAGATGAAGCCATCTGAGTGCTCGAATAGAAGTTGTTATTGTAAGAAAACTTGATCAAACGCAACTGGTCATCCCAATTACCCTTAAATTTAATGGTGCAGGCTCTCAACATATCCTCCAAGGTTTGAATAGTACGCTCTGCTTGGCCTTCCATCTGTGGGTGAAAAACAGTGGTGAGGTGCACCTTTGTACCCAAACCCTTCTGAGAAGATCTCCAAAACTGAGCAACTAATTGAGCTCCTCTATCTGAGATGATAGATAAAGGGACCCCATTCAGTCTAACAATTTCTTTTATGTATAATTGCGCATAATCATCTACAATGTCAGTCGTCTTTACTGCCAAGAAGAGTGCAGATTTTGTCATCTGATCAACTACCACCCAAATCGAATCATGTTGTCTTCCTGAAGTCGGTAAGCCTGTGATGAAGACCATATTGATCATCTCCTATTCCCACTCTAGAATCTTAAAGTTCTAAGCTACTCTACAGGCCTTTAATTCTCCACGTTAACTTGTCGGGCATTAGGAAACAAACTCGGCAATGTCTCTCTTCATTCCACTCCACCTGTAGAATTCCATCAAGTCATGGTACATCTTAATAGACCCTGGATGGATGGAATATATGGAACTGTGGGACTCTACCATGATCCTCTCTCAAACATCATCAACATCTGGAACACACAATCTGCCTTGACACCTCAATAGTCCATCTCCCCTTAGGCGAAAACTATCACCTTCTGCTTATGCACATCCCCTTCAACTGTAATAAAATGGGATATTAATCTTGTTTCTCCTTCACCTCCACTACTAGGGATGATATAGATCCATTATGCACAAGGACTCCTCCTTTGCCTGATTCATCTAATTGAACTCCCAATTGTGCCAGCTTATGAACTTCTCTAGCTGACTCTATCTTCTCCTCCTCCACATAGGTGGTGCTCCCCATGGATAACCTGCTAAGAGCATCAGCAACCACATTAGCTTTACCTGGGTGGTAGAGGATGCTTATATCATAGTCTTTGAGCAATTCAAGCCATCTTCTTTGCCTTAAGTTAAGCTCCTTTTGGGTGAAGACGTATTGCAGGCTCTTGTGATCTGTGAATACATCAACATGTGCTCCATATAAATAGTGGTGCCATAGTTTGAGAGAAAATACCACTGCTTCCAACTCCAAGTCATGAGTGGGATAGTTCTTTTCAAGTACCTTGAGCTGTCTAAAAGCGTAAGCAATAACTAGTCCTCTCTGCTTCAAACACATCCTATCCCACTCTCAAAGCATCGCAGTAAATGACAAATCCATCCTCCCCATCAATAAAGGCTAATACTGGTGCGGTAGTTAATCTTGTCTTCAGCTCTTGGAAGCTTTTCTCACACTCGTCAAACCATTGAAACTTGACCTTTTTCTAAGTCAGTTTAGCCAATGGTGTGGAAAGGGAAGAAAATCCTTCAACAAACCTTAGCTAGTAGCCAGTTGATCCTAGAAAACTCCTTATATCAGTCGGCGAGGTTGGTCTAGGCCAGTTCTTGACCACCTCGATCTTTTGAGTATCCACTCGAATCACATCTCCATAAATCACATGACCTAGGAAGGACACGGACTTGAGCGAAAACTCACCCTTAGAAAACTTTGCATATAACGCATTATCTCTGAGTATTTGCAAAGTGATTCTGAGGTGATTGGCATGTTCCTCCCCATCCCTAGAATACACCAAAATATCATCAATAAACACGATCACGAACATGTCAAGATATTCTCTAAATACTCGGTTCATCAGGTCCATAAAGGCTACAGCTACATTTGTCAACCTAAATGACATCACTAAGAACCCAAAGTGACCATATCGAGTTTGAAAAGTCATCCTCGGAATGTCACATTCCCTCACTTTTAGTTGGTGATAGCCAGATCTGAGGTCTATCTTAGAGAAAATGGTAGTACCCTGATGTTGATCAGACAAGTCATTAATCCTTGAAAGGGGGTACTTATTCTTGACGGTCGCCTTATTCAACTGAGATAGTCAGTACACATCCTCAAGGAACCATCCTTCTTTCGCACAAACAAGATCGGATCACCCTATAAAGAGACATTTCACCTTATAAATCTCTTTTCTAGCAAATCCCTCAACTACTCCTTCAACTCTGCAGGGGCCATTCTATATGGTAGAATAGAAATAGGTTGAGTGTCAGGAAGAACATCAATTCCGAAGTCAATCTCCCTATCAGGAGGGACTATGGGCAAATCCTCAAGAAACTCGCTCACAATAGGGACAAACTCAAGAGAAGGGGTCTCGACATCATCATATTTGACTCACACGAGGTGATAAATAATCTCTTAGAGATAAGTTATCAGGATTTGAGGTAAGAAATAACCTTACCCGTTGATGCAACATAATCTCCTTTCCACTCAATAACAGTCTAAGTTCGATAATCAACAAAGGCATAGCAAGTGTGAAGACAGTCCATACCAAGGATCACATCAAAATCAACAATCTCCAACTCAATCAGATCAACAAAAGTATTTTATGATACATGGACACCACACAATCACTATAGATCCTCTCAGCTCAAACGAATTCACCAATAGGAGTAGAAACGGAAAATGACTCAAGCAATCACTTGGGAAAAATCTCAAATCGACTCGCCACATATGGCATCAAAAAAGAATAAGTCGCATCTGGATCAAGTAAAGCATAGCAAGGAAAGGTAAAGACTCGAAGCATACCCGTCACAACATCTGGTGCAACCCCTTAGTCCTACCGGTTCTCCATCGCATATAGATGATTTGTCCCACCGCCTGCCATTAGTGCATTACCTCTCTGGTTACCCCCTCACTAGTGGTGTTGTGGTAGAATACTGGGCCCTATTACCCCACATCGGACACTCCATTTTAAAATGGACCGGTTAGTGATACTTATAGCAACCATTCCCTCCCTCTCTACATTCTCCCAGCTGCATCCCACCATATTTCCCACATGGTGGCTTCCTTTTTAGAGCTAAGAGTCGCACTCCCTTAAGACTGTGCACCTTATGCCCTAAAAGTTCGACTGAACTTGGGACCTCTGATCATATCTTTGGATCGATGTTGGCGCACTGGCTGAGGATAGTGCATAGCCTGACGACCTCTTCTAGAAGTAAGACTTATCTCTCTTACCATGTTCGTTCTGACTGGGCTCAGGCCCTGTTGACCTGGTCTTCTTACTCAGATGTTCCTCTCTGTCCTTCTTCTTATCCTCCTTGATTTGTTGTGCATAAACCATCATCCTGGAGATACCCATACCTGAGATCCGCAATGCCGCCTTACATACCCTCGTCACCTGTCTACCCAATCTGGATACAAATTTACTCATCCTCGCTCTCATGTCCTGGACCATCTCTGGGGCATACCTGGATAGTTGGATGAATTTTAGGTTGTATTCTTTAACAGTCAACCCCTCTGGTTTCATATTCACAAAATCCTCAATCTTCGCCTCTCTCAACTCCTGAGGAAAGAAGTGATCAAGGAAGACACTCTCAAACTCATCCCAAGCAGCAAGCTTAGCATCCTCACCTCGACTCTCTTCCCACTAATTATTTGAACCGATAGGTAGAAAGCTCAATCCCTCAGTCTCGATCGCATCCATAGTTTTCAACACCTTCTATATCTCATCAATGAAATTTTGAGGTTCCTCCTCAACCTTGGACCCAGTGAAGACATATGGGTTCATCCTCAGGAAGTCACTCAGTCTAGAGGCAGTCGATGGCTCATGAGAGCTAGAAATAAGAGTATGTGAGCCCTAGTTCCTGCTCTGGGCAGCTACCAACTGGATGAGCATGGCGATAGCTCCTCTGAAGTTATCCTCTGTAGTAGGGGCAGATGGAGCGATAGGTGTCATTGGAACACAAGTAGTCCTGGCCGATCGACCTCGGCCCCTTGTTTCCATCTGAGTAGGCACCCCCAAAGTAAGGTTCTCAGCATTGCTAGCTGAGGCATTCCTTTGTGTTGCGATATGTCTAGGAAGCATGAATCTGCAAGCGCATAATGTATGACTTAGAAAAGAGTTTGTAGAGTTTTAACTCTATCACACGAACTCAGAATACATGAAGAGCTTAACAATTCTTAATGTTCTATAGCCTCTCACCTATGAAATGTGGTGCATAACACATCTATAAACAAGACTCTACTAGACACGACTTCATACACTCCCTAGGACTCTTGAACTCTGTGCTCTGATACAAAGTATGTCACGCCCCGGGAGGGTACCGTTGACATGGGCAGAACTCAGAGACTATTGCTAGCCTCCGAGAGAATCATTTGGCCCCATCATCACATCGACTCAGCAACGGAAGAAAGAACCCAAAGTAGAAAGACATCATTAAGATAAACATAACTCTATTATCTCAAAGCTTCAAAAGAATAAGTTTAGAATTACAAAACACTCGTTAACATCCTCTACTCAATGTCTATAAATCTTTTAGTAGGTAATCTAGATGGTGTCATGACAGGCCATGAATACTCCAAATCAAAGAAAGAGACAAAAATATACTAAATCAAGTCATATGGTAAAAGAGCTCCTCTGAAAAGCAATGAGGGCTCACTAACACTAGAAGTGTATTAATCTGGACCTCTACGATATACGGCTTGAAGTCCTCTATCATCTGCATCTGCATCATAAAGATGCAGGCCCAAATGGATGTCAGTACATAGAATATACTGGAATATAAAATAGATCAAGAAAGTAAAGCTTAACTCACTCATCTCGACTCAATAACTCCTACTCAGCTCGGAATATGCAAGTTTAAAGTAAATTATGCTTTTAAAAGTAAACTCAGTAGAATTAGACTCATTTTAAAATAGCCATGCTCAATCAATGTTGCCTGGGAGTTTCTCTTAACCAACATCCAATCCCACCACCTTTAGTTTGGTAATACACAACAAAGGCGACATTGTTGCCACGCCCGCCCTTAACTTGCCACGGAAAAGGGTGATCAACTCTCTCCTGGATCTATAGTAAATGTCCACTTGCGGGACAACAGTTGCTAGAACGAGCTGTAATAACTATCTTATGTTGGAAACGTAGTTATGTGGATTAAAAAATAGAGGTATATTCGCTCCCTCTTGGTACTCGATACTCCTCCCAAGACTAAAACATGCTCAACTCATCAATCAACTCAATCCTCAATACTCAACCAATTAACTAAAACCTTAATGCTTAGCTCAACTAAGTTTCTCATCACTCAAACTCAAACAGTCGTTTAGACTCAGTCAATTAACTCATCATATAGTGCAAGCAAAATACTCATGTGTAGTACTATGCGTGACTCAATGCAGCATGCTTCTCGTACTTAATAATACTCATATTACACAACTCAGATATTCAACCTCAACCTCAACCTCATCTCATTAACATGCATAAGATATCATAAAAATCATGGAATTTAGGGTTCATGCTGTCAAGTACAAAACTCTAACTCAATGTCCTGTAGGAATCATGTAATTTTAGAAAAACTTCATAACTTATCAAGAGAATTTGCAATAAATGAAATATTACAATAATAAGATGATGAAATTTCTCAAATCCCAACTCCTCTTTCCAAATTTTGACTCAAGAAGATGCAGGAGCGTGTAGAAGAAGGTATTCCACAGTTTGATAAGCCTTACGTACCTAGGAAAGGAAGTGAAATGACCCCAAAAAGTGCCCAAAAATGTGCCTCGGAAGTGCCTAAAATCATAATTTTCATATATCTCAAAATTCATATGTGATATCAAAAATCTGATTTCAAGTTATGGGTCTAACCCAAATTTTAGAGCAAATGGATCGCAATTTCATTTTCCCAAAATTTCGATTTCCAGTGTAAATTTTGCCTCCAGGACAGGTCCGCATCACGGATCAAATGTGAACCTGCATATTTTGTTGCCAGTGATTTTTATCTCGGTCCAAGGCTTTTGGATCTTGGGACTAAGTGTTTCCATGCGTGAAAATACCTACACTTGGCAATATTTCACCTTCATATCATTTAAGATATTCCCAAATACTCTATCAAACACTTAGACAATATTTCACCTCAAAATTCAAGTGTCCAAATCTTTTCTGGATCTTATGGATTCCACTCAATCTTCAAGTCTCCATTTTCATTCTTCATCAAGAATTCTCCAAAGCTAAGGTATGTGGGTTTCAACCAATGGGTGCTTTTACCCCATGGTATCCAAGATTCTTTTTTTACCTAAATTGCATGATTTAAAGTTGATTTACTCATGGGTCTTACTTATTATGAATTTCACTGCACACTATGTTGGTATTTCATGAACTTGTGATTGTTTTAGCATGTTTCGAGCTATGAACCTAAGATCTATTGTGAAATTTGATGAAGCGTTTTGATGTATATTGCTTGAGGGTGTTACAAAGTATCTATTGATGGTCTTATACGCAATTTTCTATCCTGATTCCATTCTTAATTTTCAAGGTTTTACACTATCACTACACACCCACCAAGTGTTTAATAAAATGTCCAGTTATGGTTTGTTGAGGAATTGAAGGTACAATGCATGTCCTATGAGTTGAAAGACTTTATAATGATGAAAGAAATTTATGTATATGATATTCTCCTATACATTGTTGGAATTTGACCATGCCCTCCTTGGGGGTTAAAGAGCCCATGTAACCATGTCGAGGGGTTCGTACCTTGATAACCAATCAAGGGGTTTGAACCTTGATAACTGGGCTGAGGGGTTGGTACCTTAATCACCAAGAGTGGTAGGGTTCGATGATCCACCAACCAATCAAGAGGTTTGTACCTTGATAATCTATGAATTCACTAATGATGGTCTCTTATATAAGCATGATTTTACTTAAAGCATACATGTCATATTGCTATATGATTACTCATTGCCTATGTTATGCATTTTGTTTATGGTGCTTATACTTATTGCATTGCATCTTATATAATTAGTACTTTTAAATGTACTAATGCATGTTCTATCCCTAAATGATGTTACTATGTAGGAATCGGAGTTCCTCTTGATCATTCTCCTCCATGTTGCTGGTACGATCAATCTCATGATAGTTGGTGAGTCCTCCATTCTGGGGACAATATTTATGATCTCATGCTATGTACTAATTCTATCTTTCTTTATGTGTATATTGACTATGAGGGTGATCCCGGTTGCTTGTCTTGGCCCCCGCTCTTATCTATGTAGTAGAGATGTTGTTGGACATGTTATGTATTGATCCTTGACTCTTTTTTTAATTATTATGTTATGAAAGTAGTCCTTTATCCCTTTTTCCTTATTTCTACTCATTATATTATTTAATTTCTTCTGCGACCAATGATGTGTAATGATATGTTATGAGACTCGTTTGGGGTCCCTTTGGGTTCCTTATTCGCCATGTCACGTCTAGGCCCTAGGCTTGGGTCGTGAAAAAATTTTATATCAGAGCACTAGGTTGTTAATGGTCCTCGGCATCCAACACACCATGTCTATTAGAGTCTTGTTCATGGTTGTGTTGTGCACCACAACTATGAGCAAGGGGCTATGAGGCATTTTAGGAAATATTTCCCTTCTTAATGTTCTAAGTCGTACTATAGAGTTAAAATAAGGTTTTTTCCCCTAATGACTATTCTTTACTGTGTTAGATCATGCCTAATACAAGAGGAAGGAGAGTCCATACTCCCGAAGAACAACCGTCTCATGGTGATCTCCCGATGCTCTCACTTTTCTAGCATGATTTGTGGCTAACAAAGCCAACCAATGGGGCCCAAGCCTCACATGCTCCTACTCTGGTGTCTCGGGTGAGGGATTTCATGAGGATAAATCCCCCAGAATTCTATAGGTCTAAGGTAGATAAGGAACCTCAAGATTTCGTTGATGAAGTCTACAAGGTATTGGCTATCATGGGTGTTATATCGGAAGAGAAAGCCTAGTTGGCGGCCTACGAACTCAAAAGGGTAGCACAAATATGGTTTAATCAATGCAAGGAGGAGAAGGGAATCAATAATGTGGTGTTTTGGGAGGAATTCAAGGTGGTTGTTCTTAATCAATTCTTCCTTGTTGAGCTTAGGAGGCCAAGATGGTGGAGTTTATGAATTTGAGATAACGGTCTATGAGTGTGAGGGAGTATTCCCTCAAGTTCAATCAAAACTCTAAATATGCTCCCCACTTGGTTGCCAACCCAAGGTCTAGAATAAACAAGTTTGTAATGGGTGTATCCAACTTGGTGAGTGAGGAATGTCAGTCGGCTATGTTGATTACTTACATGGACTTGTCCCGTTTGATGACCTATGCCAAACAAATGGAGGAGGAAAAGTTGAGGAAGAGGAGGAGTAATGAGTCCAAGAGGGCCCGTTTTGAGGGGAAGTTCCAAAGTTGAAAAGGTTGCTAGTTCCATCAAGGCCAAGGGTCTTCTCATACATCTAATAGGGGATTTTTCAATGACCTCCCAAAGGCCCAAGGTGTTGGTGGTGTGGTTCCTAATAATGAGTGTGCAAGATGTCGTAAGGCTCATGGGAGCCCATGTTTGAAAGATACTAATGCATGGTATGGATGTGGGGAAGTGGGTCACAAAAAGTTTGATTGCCCTTGTAACTGCAACAAGGGTAAGGAGGTTCGTCCGCAAGGTGCAAATGTTGTTCCTTTGGGTAGAGGTGGCTAACAAGGTAGTGCCCAAGGCACAATTAGTTCTATCCACTCCAAGGGAGGCAAGGGGCTGAGGAGGTTCCCAATGTCATCACTGGTATGTTAAAAGTCTTTGATTTTGTTGTGTATGCATTGATTCATCCGGGTGCCACTCTTTCTTTTGTTACACCCTTTGTTTCCAAAAAGTTTCATGTTGAACCCCAATTGTTGTGTGAGTCTTATGAGATGTCTACTCCTATTAGTGCATCTATTGTTGCTAGAAAGGTGTATAGAAATTATCTCGTTTGCTTTCATAAGATATTGCCTTGTGATCTTGTTGAGTTGGAATGGTGGATTTTGATGTCATACTTAGGATGGATTACTACTTCTATGAGGTAGCGGTAAGGTCTGCGTACAATCGACCCTCCCCAGACCCCAGTAGTGGGATTATACTGGGTATGTTGTTGTTGTTGTTGTTGTTGTTGTACTTAGGATGGATTGGTTGCATGCATACTACACCTCTATTGATTGTAGAACTCGTAGGGGTCAAATTCTAATTCCCAAATGAACCCATTTTTGAGTGGGAGAGTTATGATGTGGTTGTCAAGGGTAGGTTTATCTCTTGCATTAAAGCCCATAAGTTGATCTCTAAGTGGTGTCTTTATCATTTTGTGAGGGTTAGGGATGTGGAGTCCAAGGTCCGTCCTATAGAGTCAGTTCCGATTGTAAATGCGTTCCTTGATATTTTCTCAAATGACCTTCCTGGTGTTCCTCCTGAAAGGGGAATAGATTTTGGCATAGATCTCATTCCCGATACTCATCCCATTTCTATTCCCCCTTACCGCATGGCCCCAGTAAAGTTAAAGGAGTTGAAGGAACAATTGAGGGATTTGTTGGGGAAGAGTTTCATTAGGCCTAGCCAATCACCTTAGGGTGCTCCAGTGTTGTTTGTGAAGAAGAAGGATGGGTCGTTTAGAATGTGTATTAACTAGCGGCAATTTAATAGGATCACCATAAAGAATAAGTATCCTCTTTCAATGATTGATGATTTATTTGACCAATTGCAAGGGGCTAGCCACTTCTCTGGGATTGATCTTCGGTTCAAGTAACAGCAAGTGAAGGTGAGGGAGTGCGATGTTCCTAAGATGGTCTTCCGGACTAGGTATGGGCATTATGAGTTTGTTGTTATGTCCTTTCGGTTAACCAATGCACCAGTCATCTTCACGGATCTTATGAATAGGGTCTTAAAACCCTACCTTGATTTGTTTGTTGTGGTCTTCGTTGATGATATTTTGATTTATTCACATAGTGAGGAGGAGCATATGGATTATTTGAGGGTGGTGCTACAAAGATTGAGAGAAGAGAAGTTATATGCAAAGTATGAAAAATGTGAATTTTGGTTAAAAGAGATTTCCTTCCTAGGTCATGTGGTGTTGGGCGGTGGTATTAAGATGGATCCAAAGGATGTGATTAGAAATTGGCTTAGACCATTGACCCCGTCGAATATTAGGAGCTTCTTGGGCTTAGCAAGTTACTATTGGAGGTTTGTGAATGGGTTCTCTTCTATTTCTTCTCCTATGACCAAGTTGACTCAAAAGAAAGCCAAATTTATGTGGACCGATGAGTGGGAAAAGAGTTTTCCAAACATTGAAAGATAAGCTTTTGTTCACTCCTATATTGTCACTACTGGAAGGGCTAGAAGGGTTTATTGTGTATTATGATGCTTCCGGGGTCGGTTTGGGTTGTGTTAAATGGTAAGGTGATAGCCTGCACTTCTAGACAACTCAAAGTGCATGAAAAGTATTATCCTACCCATGATCTTTACTTAGCCGTCGTAGTCTTTGCTTTGAAGATTTGGTGTCACTATTTGTATGGGTGCATGTTGATGTGTTCACTGATTATAAGAGCCTCCAATATGTCTTCACTCAAAAAGATCTCAACTGATTATAAGAGTCTCCAATATGTCTTCACTCAAAAAGATCTCAACTTGAGACGAAGAAGGTGGCTAGAACTTCTTAAGGACTATGATATGAGTGTATATTATCATCCCGGTGAGGATAATGTGGTGGCAGATACTTTGAGTAGGGTGCTCATGGGTAGCCTAACTCATGTCGATGATGGTGGCAAAAGGGTGGCTAGGGAGGTCCATCGGTTGGCTAGATTGGGAGTTAGGTTGAAAGAGGTGGATAATGGGAGTGTTGTGGTAGTTGATGGATCTAAATCTTCATTGGTTGAGGAGGTGAAAGCTAAGCAAGATCTTGACCCCGCTTTATTGAAATTGAAGGCATTGGTAAAGGGTGGTAAAGTAGAGGTTTTCTCCCAAGGGGGAGATGGTACCCTTAGATACCAAGGTAGGTTATGTGTGCCTTGTGGTTGATGGCTTGAGAGAAAAGATTCTTGATAAGGCTCAAGGTTCTTCCTCTTCTATTCACCCCAGTCTACTAAGATGTATAGAGATTTGAGAGAGGTGTATTGGTGGGGAGGCATGAAGAAGGACATCACCAAATTTGTTTCCAATTGTCATAGTTGCCAACAAGTCAAAGCCGAGCACTAAAGGCCAGGTGGCCTAGCTCAAGACATAGAGATTCCTACTTGGAAGTGGGAGGAGATTAATATGGATTTTGTGGTTGGGTTGCCAAGACTAGAAAGGGTTTTGATTCCATTTGGGTTATGGTTGATAGGATGACGATATCGGCTCACTTTCTACCAGTTAAGACCACATATAGGGCTGGAGATTATGCTAGGTTGTACATTCATGACTTGGTGAGGTTGCATGGGGTTTCTTTGTCCATCATATCAGATCGTGGTGCTCAATTTACTTCACATTTTTGGAGGTCCTTTCAAAGGGATCTTGGTACAAGAGTTTAACTTAGTATGGCCTTTCACCCTCAATTGGATGGCCAAGCCGAAAGAACTATCCAAACACTTGAGGATATGCTTTGGGCTTGTGTATTGGAGCTTAAAGATAGTTGGGATGATCATCTTACATTAATTGAGTTTGCATGTAACAATAGCTATCATTCTTGCATCGGTATGGCTCCTTTTGAGGCTCTATATGGTAGAAGTTGTAGATCACTGGTAGAGTGGTTTGAGGTTGGAGAGGTGTCTTTGTTAGGACCAAATCTGGTTATGGAGGCTCTTGAGAAGGTCAGGATGTAGAGAAAGGTTTAAGACGGCCCAAAGTCTCCAAAATTCCTATACCGGTGTAAGGAGAAGGGATCTTGAATTCAAAGTTGGTGATTGGGTTTATTTGAAGGTTTTACCCATGAAGGGTATGGTTCATTTTAGTAAGAAGGGTAAGTTAAGCCATATATATGTGGGTCCTTATAGGGTGATGAGGAGGATTGGTAAGGTGGCTTATGAGTTGGAGTTACCTAGTGAAATGAATTTGGTTCATCTGGTGTTTCATGTATCTATGTTGAGGAAGTTTGTGGGTGATCTGAATGCTATTATTCCATTAGATTTGTGGGTGTAGTTGAAGACAACCAAACTTATGAGGAGGTTCCAGTAGAGATCTTCGATAGGCAAGTGAAAAGGCTAAAGAACAAGGACGTTTCTTCGGTTAAGGTCCTTTGGAGGAATCAATAAATCGAAAGTACTACATGGGAGGCCAAAGCATACATGCAAAAGCAATATCCTTATCTATTCCACTCTATTCAAGCCTAAGGTACTAACTCTAAGTCCCCCTTATGAGTTCAAGTCTAAGTTCATCCCATGACATTTGCATGCATTTATGTTTATGTTGACAAAGTTCATGATGATTTTACACTTACATTGAGATTTTTGAAATGATATTTAAGTGCATTGTTGCATCCTTATGTGTGCTGAAATTGTCACGTTTACGTCTCTCATATACCTTTGTTTGAAATTCGGGGACGAATGTTCCCAAGGGGGAGATAATGAAATGGCCCCAAAATGTGCACCAAAATGTGCCATGGAAATGCCCGAAATCATAATTTCTATATATCTCAAAATTCATGTGTGATATCAAAAAATTGACTTCATAATCTTGATCAGGGGTTCAAATTGAGTGGGAAATGGGTCTAATCCTAATTTTAGAGCGAACGAATCGCAATTTCATTTTTCCCAAATTTCTATTTTTAGAATCGATCCGCGATGGTACCGTGATGTGCAGCCATCGCGAACCTATGTAAATTTGGCCTCTGCGGTGGTTTATCGCGCGAACCAGATGCAGACCTATGTATTTTGTTGCCAGTGATTTTTATCTTGGTCCAAGGCTTTTGGGTCTTGGGCGTAAGTGTTCCCATGTGTGAAAATACCTATACTTAGCCATATTTCTCCTTCATATCATACAAGACATTCCCAAATACTCTCTCAAACGCTTGGACAATATGTCACCTCAAAATTCAAGTGTCCAAATCTCTTCCGAATCTTAAGGATTTCACTCATGCTTCAAGTCTCCATTTTGAATCTTCGTCAAGAATTCTGTGGGTTTCAACCAATAATTACTTTCACCCATGGTATCTAAACTTCCTTTTTATCTAAATTGTATGATTTAAAGTTGATTTACTCATGGGTCTTACTTATTATGAATTTCACTGTACACTATGTTGGGGTTTCATGAAATTGTGATTGTTTAGCATGTTTTGAGCTATGAATCTAAGATCTATTGTGAGATTTGATGAAGGATTTTGATGTATATTGCTTTAGGGTGTTATCAAGTATCTATTGATGGCTTTGCACTGAATTTTCTAGCATGATTATACTCTTGATTTGCACGGTTTTACACTAGCATTACACACCCGTCAAGTGTTTGATAACATGTCCGGTTATGATTTCTTAAGGAATTGAAAGTTCAATGCATGTCTTATGAGTTGAATGACTTGGTGATGATGAAAGGAATGTATGTATATGATATTCTCCTATATAGTATTGAAATTTGGCCATGCCCTACTCGGGGGGGAGAGGGGGTTAAAGAGCCTGGGTACCCATGTCGAGGGATTTGTACCTTGATAACCGGGTTGAGGGATTTGTACCTCAATCACCAGGGGTGGTCGGGTGTGACGATCCACCAAACAATCAAGGGGTTTGTACCTTGATAAACTATGAATTCACTAATGATGGACTCTTCTTACACATGTATTATGTTCTATATAAGCATGATTTTACTTCAAACATCATTCATATATGTTATATTGATATGCTTACTCACTGTTTATGTTATGCATTTTGTTTATGGTGCTTATCATCTGTTGCATTTCATCCTACATACTTAGTACATTCAAACGTACTAATGCATATTCTATGCCTACATGATGTTACCATGTAGGAACTGGAGTCCCTCTTGATCATCCTCCTCCACGTGGCTAGTACGATATATCTCACGCTAGTTAGTAAGTCCTCCATTCCGGGGACAATATCTATGATCTCATGCTATGTACTTAGACTATCTTTCTTTATGTATTTATTGACTATAAGGGTGAACCCGATTGTTTGTCTTGGCCCCCGCTCTTATCTATGCAGTAAAGGTGTTGTTGTAAATGTTATGTATTGAGCCTTGAATCTTTTATTTTGATGCTTATTGAAACGACCCTAAAAAGTGCCCAAAAATGTGTCTTGGAAGTGTCCGGAATTGTAATTTCTATATATCTAAAAATCCATTTGTTATTTCAAAAATTCGACTTCATATCCTTATTCAAGGGGCAAAATTGAGCAGGAAATGGGTCTAACCCGAATTTTAGAGCAACTGTATCAAAATTGAAAAATTGCAAAAAGTATGATTTAGGAGAGTCAACCTTAAAGGGGTATATCTCTTAACACATAAAGAATTGGGTGGCCTACGACCTACCAAATTAAAACTCTTTGAATTAGCTTTCCAACACACTTAGTTTTGCCTCATTCCTAGTTCGAATGAAGAATTTATACCCATTTTCGTAGAACTCGTACGTACAGAAATGCAAATTCCAGTGAGTAACCCGTGTCACGACGCCTAAGGGTTCCCTTACGTGAAAATACCTATAATTAGTCTTATTTCACCCTTATATCATCCAAAACATTCCCCAATACTCACTCAAACACTTAGACTAATATTTCTCTCAACATTCAAGTCTCAAAACCCTCATACGGAACTAAGGAATTCCTTCAAGCTTCAAGTTTCCATTAAAGTCTTCTTTAAGAAATTCTTCAAGGTCAAGGTATTTAGTTTTTAGCTATTGGGTCATTCCACTCATGGTGCCTTAATCTCCTTTTACTCAATTTGCATAATTTAAAGTTGATTTTACAAATGAGTTTACTAGTATGAACATGTCTATGAACTAAGCTAAAGCTATGTAAAGTTCTGATTGTTTTGCTATATTTTGAGCTATAAATCTAGGATCTATTGTAAGATTTGATGAGGGGTTTTGATGTATATTGCTTGAGGGTGTTGCAAGTTGTTGATTGATGGTTTTACAATGGATTTTCTTGCATGATTTCATTTATAAATTGCATGATCTTGTACCCCTATTACAGACCCGTCATGTGTTTGATAAAATATCCAGATATGGTTTCTTAAGGAATTGAAGGTCCAATTCATGTCTTATGAGTTGAATGACTTTATGATGATGAAATGAATGTTTAGATGAGCTATATTTATGAGAATTATCTATATTCTTCTAAGATGATCATGCCTTGATGAGGGGGTACCACGCCTTGACCACTATGATAAAGGGATGATCTTTATTAACCAAATTGAGGGGTTGATACCTCATTAACCAAATTGAGGGGACCTCATTAACCAAATTGAGGAGTTGATACCTCATTAACCAAATTATGGGGTTGATACCTCAATCTTCTTAGAGGTGGCTGGTGTATGCTAATAACCAAATTGAGGGGTTGATACCTCAATCTCCTAGGATAGAAGGTGGTAAGCCCATTAGCCAAAGGATGGTCTCTTTCTACTTACATACTATGTTCTATATAAGCATGATTTTACTTCAAGCACCATTCATACATGTCATATTGTTATTATGCTATCCATTGTCTATGTTTATGCATTTCGATTACGTTGCTTATCCCTCGTTGCATTGCACCCTACACACTTAGTACATTCAAATGTACTAACGCATACTCTATGCCTACATAATGTTATCATGTAGGAACCAGAGCTCCATTTGGCCATCAACCTCCTCCACGTGGCTTGTGGTATCCATTCAAGCTAGTTGGTGAGTCCTCCATTTCGGGGACATTGGTTTCATTCCTATGCTATCTATTAAAGACTATCTTTCCTTTTTGATATGCTTTGACTATGAGGGTGAGCCCAGTTGATTGTCTTGGTTGCCACTAAGTTCTATGTTAGAGATGTTATTGGACAAGATATGTATTATGCTTGAGCTTAGACTTATTTATAATATTCAAGCTATTTAAATATAAGTCTCTCTCCCTTAGTCCCAATTTCCCTTGTATATGTTTCTCATGTTGATTTATCTTACTTACACGGCCAAGGATGTGTGATAATATGCTACGAGACTTGTTTGGGTTTCCTTCGGATTCTCCATTGGCCGATCACGTCTAGGCCCTAAGCTTAGGTCGTGACACTTATGTTATGAAAGTAGTCCTTTAGCCTTTTTTCCTCATTTCCACTCTTATTATGTTGTTTAATTGCTTTTACGACCAATGATGTGTAATGATATGTTAAGAGGCTTGTTTGGGGTCCCTTCAGATTCCCCGTTCGTCGTGTCACATCTAGGCCCTAGGTTTAGAATGTGACGGGAAGAAACAATCTAACCTCAGCTGATCCTTGCACTAGAATTTGAAACCTTAACTCCTCTTTCTCCTCTAATGCTCTCAAAAAACTCCCCAAGGTGTAGAATAATGAATGAATACTTCTAGGTTTGTTTCAATACCTTATACAAGCCTAAAAGCGCACAGGGATTTAATTAAAATAGACCAAAATGGATGAAATTGCCCCTTTTAAAATCTGTCAACTGAGTCTACGAGACCCCGCCTACGAGTCGTAGAACATTCTATGAGTCATAGAACACCTCTCGTAGGCTGGAAGTCAAAAAAATCTGGGTTACTGGAAATTGGCACGAGACATCTTTTACGAGTCGTGGACCATTCCACGAGTCGTAGACGACTTTTCATAAACAAGAGGATCTGAAGGAACTCTCTGTATGAGTCATATATGGTTCTACGAGTCATAAACTTCTCTTGTAAGATGAAGGGTCCTGAAACTTGAGTTACTGGAATTTACTACGAGACCCCACTCTATGAATCGTAAACCCCTCTATGAGTCGCAAGCTCCTTTCTTAGACCTGTTTTTGCATCTTTTTCTCAGATTTTCCTCAATATCTCTTGCACATTTACTCCAAACCAGGTAGAAAGTATTAGGGGGTATTATGGGATTTAACTCAAATACTTGCTCATGATTTTTGTATTCACGAAGTTTTATGAGTTAAATGCACAAAACTTGAATATGAGAAAAAAATTATTTTCTTTTAAAAAAATTTCTATTAATTTCTTAAGAATTGTTTTGAAAAATAACAAACAAGCACCGAGTATAAAATAAAAACTGAAAACAACGAACAAATATAAAAATAAAAAAATTATAAAATTAGTAATTGAGTTTAAATCACACAGTAAAAATAGAGTCGAAAGGTTAAAATGAAACAAAGGTAAGATAAAATGTCAAAATAAAAAATAAGGGCAAGTTGGTGGGGTTGTGTATGTATTTATAATTGGCTTTTGTGTCGTGTTGTGTCATGGCATGTGAAGTACACTCTCCCCATTTTGTTGATTCCTTGGATAGAAGTGAAAATTAGAATTGAAGGGTTAAATGAAATAAGGTTCAGATGTAGTACCAAAATAAAATTTAGGGACAAGTCTAAGGGTCTATATATGTGTTTGATCTTATTTAATTGTTATTTATTACAAAAATAAAGGGAAAATTATGAATCTATACACTTTATGTTAGACCCCGTTTTTCTTTAAATTATGAATGATTATCCAATTGGGAAAATTTATTGTGGATGTCGCGTAATTTGAACTTAAGTATATTTCCAATGCATGATTGGAGTATCAAGTGAATTTGGCGTGCATAATTAAGTGTGAGTCGATAGTCCTTGATTGGATCAAAAGAGAAAAGTTTGGGACCTAATTGATCAATAGGCTAAGATGGAGCCTTTATGATGCAATTTTGGAAAAATTGAAATCTATATAAAGGCAAGAAGAAGAAGAAGAAGAAGAAGAAGCAGCAGCAGCAGAAGCAGCAGAAAGAGGAGGAGGAGGAGGAGGAGGAGGAGGGAAGGAAAGAGTAATCAAGTAAGTTTCTTAATCTTTGTGTTCCTATTTCTTAAATATTCTAGTTATTAAGTTG